>JADBJO010000162.1:550000-555000 GCA_016801955.1 Conus betulinus
CCTTTCAGGATGTTAAGCCTTATTCAGAACGTGACCTTTCAGGATGCTAAACCTTATTCAGGATATGACCTTTCAGGATGCTAACCCTTATTCAGGATGTGACCTTTCAGGATGTTAAACCTTATTCAGGATGTGACCTTTCAGGATGCTAAACCCTATTCAGGATGTGACCTTTCAGGATATTAAGCCTTAGTCAGGAGGTGACCTTTCAAGATGTTAAACCTTATTCAGGATGTGACCTTTCAGGATGTTAAGCCTTAGAATATGACCTCTCTGGATGTTAAGCCTTATTCAGGATGTGACCTTCTATGATATTAAGCCTTATTCAGGATGTGACCTTTCAGGATGTTATACCTTATTCAGGATATGACCTTTCAGGATGTTATACCTTATTCAGGATATGACCTTTCAGGATGTTAAGCCTTAGTCAGGATATGACCTTTCAGGATGTTAAGCCTTAGTCAGGATATGACCTTTCAGGATGTTAAACCTTAGTCAGGATATGACCTTTCAGGATGTTAAGCCCTAGTCAGGATATGACCTTTCAGGATGTTAAGCCCTAGTCAGGATATGACCTTTCAGGATGTTAAGCCTTATTCAGGATATGACCTTTCAGGATGTTAAGCCCTAGTCAGGATATGACCTTTCAGGATGTTAAGCCTTATTCAGGATATGACCTTTCAGGATGTTATACCTTATTCAGGATATGACCTTCAGGATGTTAAGCCTTAGTCAGGATGTGACCTTTCAGGATGTTAAGCGTTATTCAGGATGTGACCTTTCAGGACGTTAAGCCTTATTCAAGATCTGACCATTCAGGGTGTTAAGCCTTATTTCGGATGTGACCTTTCAGGGGTAAGCCTTATTCAGGAGGATGTGATCTTCTTTCGGGATGTGACCTTTTTATCTTATGAGTTTGACAGCCCTGTGGTCGACCGGGTTCTTACAATGAACACTATAAAGCATCTACATCTAACAAACGTACCCTTTAACTCTACCTTTTCTTTTCTTTTTATTGTCCCGTTTTCGTTTTGTTTTGTTTCTCTGTTGCTGTTACAGTTACAGGAACAGGTTACGGCCACTGTCTTAGAATTGAACGGGTTATCAGAGAACTGAATTTCGGGAATACATATCCCTATGGAGCACACAAGGCGTCAAAAGTGGGATTTTTTACCCTGGTGAGTTTTGAGTGCTGGTAATTATACCTCATACAGCTGTCCTTTCACTCGCATCTGTTGACTGCGTTGTCTGTCTGTCTGTCTGTCTGTCTGTCTGTCTGTGTAAGCAGAGGCTACAGAACAGATTTCAGAGAAATGTAGTGGAAAGATTGAATGTGGCCTTAGGATGAAGCCAGTAAAGTTTGGCGAGGATCAGTCATGCAGATTTGGGTCAACCGGCGGATCCAACGTTTTTCCAATGTGCTTATGCAAAAACGTCTGAACCAGAGACCAAAACTTGAAAGAAAGGTGGAATGTATACCAAAGACAAACCTATTTTCACGGTGTGTAGTGGATCCGTGGCGCAGATCCGGGTCAAACGACTGATCCAGGATCCGTTTAGTAAGACAACTAGAAATTTTCCACTGAAAATCTATTTTGTGAGGTTAATGTGTGAAGTTAATAAGTATCTATAAAATAACATATTTTCATAAAGTCTTAAAAATTTCTGTTGATATATACGTTGACATCCGGAATGTTCTTCGTCCTGTTTGCAGAACAAGTACACAAGAAGTAACCTTTCGAGTCTATACCAGCTATTACTTCAGGATCCGTTTCAGTTCTTTTGTGTTTGGTTCTTTAGTTCCTTGGTGTCAAAGTGACGGCAAAGGAGAGGCTGCCTTTCGCCTTCTGTTCTAAGTGGCCTTCCATTTGTGTGCACAATACAGTGCTTTGCGAAGGAGAAAAAAATAATCGGACGTTAAGTAAACGATTAGTTCAAAATGACAGGGACAACAACCTGTGTGAGACGGGCTTTGTAAAAAAAAAATCTTTATTGTAATGATAGCCAAACAGCAATTTTTTATCACGAAACATTGATAGAAATATATGGCAAATATATTTTTTTCTGTAATACTTAAAAGTATCTTGCTTCGTAATCATAATTGTCTTCCTTTTCAAATTGATAATAAAGATCGCTAGACATCAGATCATTAATTGTGACCCATATGTATGCGCAAAGACAGTGCTAACTGCCGGAAAGAAATAATAGTTGCAATTGTTTCATTCACCGTAGATGATATTTTGGTGGCAAATAATTCATGATTATTGCATTTTTTTGTTTTGACATTGTCCAACAGTATTCTTTGACAGCGTCCAACAGTGTGAAAAGCAAGGTCATAATTTTGAAATCAAAAGCTAATTGCAACTCACAAAGGTTTTTATTCATATCACGTGAAAAATATCATTGATAGTTTATGTTTACTATTCTACTGATGAAAATTATGATGCAGAACTTTTGAAGCTAAAATTTTCCCATACAGGCACACGACCCTACACCGTAGCGGTGACATCCGCTCCAGAGGACCAAAGGAATGGACTATCACTGAACATGAGGTATACCAACTGGGCGGATCTACAAGCCATCACAATATGCCTCACACAATCATCACAATACGATCTTTATCGATATTAAAAATGACTATGTTTGTAAATCTCAATTTAAACAACATATGCTTAAGTGGTTCACAATAACATCATGCAACATTATCAACTGTGGTTACAAAATTATCATGTATCTCATATACTTTAATCATATCTCACGTAGTACAAAGCTTTGTACAGTAAATATTTTCGTTCTCTCTTTTCTTTCACCCTCTTTGAAAATACAGCAATTCCGTGTGAACTTGACTGTACAAATGGGTGCATATATATGAATTGTCTATGTCTGTACGCTCTGTGCCATCTGTGATCATTAGAACCTAACACGCACAGCCGAGATGGGGACAGAGGGTCTACTGCGGAACGCAACGTGACATCATCAGACATGGAGTCATAGAAAAGTCTCAGACTCGGCACGGGATCCCAGATCAGTGCTGGTGCTCTGTTTGCTTCGCAGAGAGTCAAAGTCATCGTCATCTTCGTCAAAGTCAGTCTGTGCAGCACCATGGCGTTTCACCACGTAGGGGCTGGGATACCTTTCCGACTTGGAAGCGATGGAGGTGTTTTCGTCATCGTCCATATAGCCGCCAGACGGGTCTGGCATTCTGCCCGCTACGATCATTTCAGAGAGCTCCTTGGCACTACAATTCGGAGTGTCCACCGGAACAGTGTTGTGGAAGCGGGAGAAGTCAATCTGGTACTGGCCGTTCTCCTTTGGAAGGTGACCAGACGCTCAAAACGGTGACCCCACAGGATCTCCCCGGGCAGGTAGGAGCTGCGAGCCTGGGTGGTCATACCTGTGCTCTCCACGATCCCCTCCAGGACCACGATCAGCTCGAACTGCTCACGTTGAAGATCTTCCGGCGTCATCTCCCAGAAGGGACTGTCCTCGTCGATCTTGTGCACGATGATGACAGGCCAGACGAGGAACAATCGATCCCTGCCTTCATCGAAACCAAGATCGACGTCAAACTGATAGAGAGGGAGCACGTCACCTTCCTTAGTGACCTTCTTCTTGATCAGCACAGCGCGGATGTGAGCTTCCACGATCTGAGATTTACGCATGTCGCCCACACGGAATAGCAGGCACAGGTCTCCATCCTGCTTGCAGATGCAGGCGCTCTTGCTGAACATGAGCGTCTCAGCTCGTTTCTTGGGTCGCGACAGTTTGGCAAACACGATACCCGTCATGAGGGCCTGGCATATGACCCCAAAACACGACTGGAACATCATCAACACAATGGCTTCGGGGCACTCTTCTGTAGTGTGCCGTGACCCGTAACCTATCGTGTGCTGAGTTTCGATGGAGAACAACAAGGCTGAGGTGAAGGAGTTGATTTCTACCACACACGGCTCCCAATTCTCTCTTCTATGTGGTCTAAATCCCCGTGCGAGAAACACACCAGCCACCAGATGAGGGCGAAGATAAGCCAGCTAACAATGAAAGCCATTGCAAACAACATGAGGTTGTAGCGCCACTTGATGTCCACCAGCGTGGTGAAGATGTCTGCTAGGTAACGCCGCCGTCTTTTTCGTATATTGGTTTGTGTGATGTTTCACTTCTCCGTTTTTATACACCAGCCGCCGGCGCAATCGTTTAGAGATGTGTCTGTCAGCTCGCCGGTTGAACGCGTGTGTCCGCTGACGCGTAGAAGCCCGAGCAACGTATTCGGTGAAGGAGTCCTGGGAAGGTCTCCTGCCGGAGTCGGGGTTGCCGCAGGTGGCCTTGCCGTTCTCCAGCAGGTCAGGATCCGGCATGGGCAGCACACCAGCTGGCCCGTGAATCGGCCCATAGCTCGTCTCCATCAGCACCGTCTGCATCAGGACGTCCGGATCCTGATCCTCCTGGACTCCACCACCGCCCACCCTCACCGCCACCGCCACCACCACCCCCACCCTCCCCCACACCCGACACGTCACCCGAGGCACCCAAGATGACTGTAGCGGTGTCTGATGGGGTGCCTGGGGTGTCTGATTCGGATGCCACCACTTCCAGGGAGGGGGTCCTAGGAGAGCTGTCGAAGGAAGACCGACGCGGAGACTCCGCAACAGCATCAACAACAGCTGGCTCCTCAGAAGATGTTGTTGCTGGCAGGATGGTAAAGGAGGTCTCCGCCGCGAGGTAGGAGGCGGAGTTGACGGGCAGGACGGGTGCAGACGTGGCAGGACACTGTCGCTCAGCAGTGGTAGCAGCGTGGTCCGAGGAAGACTGTGTGCCGGGGGCAGAGGAAGAGACAGCAGGAGAGCTGCGGGCGAATCGCCAGCGGCGTCAGACGAGAAGAATGGCGTCGTTCCTGGCCACGGCAACAACGAGGTCAAGGACACATCCGAGCCGGACGTGCCCTGGGCCTGGAGCAAGGAATCACAAGGAGGAGTTGGGGGTGGGGGGAGAGGGGAGAGGGG
>JADBJO010000162.1:560000-572500 GCA_016801955.1 Conus betulinus
AACAATTCAGAAATCTGGCTGTGGTGGGCCTGTTCTTTGTTGTTTATTTGCCCAATTGAGTTCACAACCTGTGAAATACAATTTAGAAAGAAAGAAAGCTACTGCCAAGGACACAGACACACAAAGTACAGGACAAACCACAATGCATTTCGATCTCTTGGGTCTTCTTCAGGTAAAAATACATAACATTTAAGACAGTGAAAACAAAGAATGAGAAACCACACTTAACTTCTCATATTTGGTGTGTGTGTGTGTGTGTGTGTGTGTGTGTGTGTGTGTGTGTGTGTGTGTGTGTGTGTGTGTGTGCGTGCGTGTGTGTGTGCGTGCGTGCGTGCGTGCGTGCGTGCACACGTGCGTGCGTGCGTGCGTGTGTGCGTGCGTGTGTGTGTGTGTGTGTGTGTATGTGTGTGTGTGTGTGTGTGCGTGCGTGTGTGATAGCGTTGATCTCACTTATGACAATGATCATCATCCATCAGTCATTGATTATCTCCATAATGATCATCACCCTATAGCACTGTTGATCTTTAAACATTATCCATCAGTCATCGATCCCCCCCCCCCTCCCAACACACACACACACACACACACACACACACACACACACACACAACACCGGCATTATTATATACACTAATGCCACCACTACTATAATGATCATTATCATACTCTTGATCTGGCTTATGGCAATGGTTGTCGTTCATCGGTCATTTCCATTTTCCCCCGGCTGGCATTATTGTACTGATTCCACCACGTTGTTCTGCTTGTGGCAGCGATCATCGTCTTATGGTATATATATATATATATATATTTTTTTCTAATTTTTTTTATCTCAATTATGACAATAATCATTATCCGTCAGTCATTGATCACTACATTTCCCCCACAAGCGGTATTATTATACTAATGCCACCACATTATTTCACTACGACAATGATCACCGTTCTATGGTACTGTTGTTCCTACTTAGGACAAAGATGATCATCCATCAGTCATTGACCAGCTCCTTTATTTCCCTAACCAGCATTATTACACCACTGCCACTACATTATTCCACTTACATGATAATGATCGTCATCCTATTGCACTGTTGATCTGAAATGATCATCACCATAAGTCATTGATTTTTTTTTGTTCACCCCCCCCCCCCCCCTCTCCCTCACACAACCAGCATTATCATTGCCACCACATTATTTTCACTTATGACAATGACCATCATCCGACAGTACTGTTTGTCCCACTTATGAGAATGATCAACATCGATCAATCAGGTTTCATTTCCTTGTTCCCCCAACAGGCATCATGATACCATTACCACTACACTATTCCACTTGTGACAATGATCGTCGTCCTGTGGTGCGGTTGATCTCAGATGGTCATTGTCCCTCCGTCTTTCATTTCTTAACCCAACAGCATTCATTATCATACTAACGCCACCACATTATTCCACTTCTGACAATGATCACACTCCTACAGTACTGTTGATCTCAATTATGACAATGATCATTACCCATCAGTCATTGATCATTGACATTTCTCACTTGGCTGGCATTATACTAATGCCACCACATTATTTCATTTATGATAATCAACATCATCCTATAGTACTGTTGATCTCACTTATGACAATGATCATCATCATCAGTCATTCATTATTCCTTATTCTCACAACCGGCATTATTGTACCAATGCCACCACACATTATTCCAATGATCATCACCCTATAATGTTATTCTCCAATCATCATCTCCATCAGTCACTGATTTGTTTCTTGACCTCCCCCAGCCGGCATTGTTATACTAATGCCACCACAGGATTTCACTTATGACAATGGTCATCGTCCTACATGGCCGTTCATCCCACTTACGACAGTGATCATCATCCATCAGTCATTGATCATTTCCTTCATTCCCCCAACCGGCATTGTTGTGATAATGCCACCACATTGTTTCACTTATGATCATCATCCTATGGTGCTGTTGGTCTCAAATGACTGTCAACCATCAGTCATTGTGTGTGTGTGTGTGTGTGTGTGTGTGTGTGTGTGTGTGTGTGTGTGTGTGTGTGTGTGTGTGTGTTGATCTCACCTATGACTATGATCATCATCCATCAGCCATTGATCATCTCCATAATGATCTTCACACTATAGCACTGTTGATCTCAAATGATGATCATCATCCATCAGTGATCTCCCCTTCCCTCAACAGGCATTATTACACTAGTGCCACCACATCATTTCACCTGTGGCAATGATCATAACTCTATGGTACTGCTGATCTTAAATGATCACCATGCATGTTATAAATAATTTTCATTTATTTTCTATTATTTTTCATTTCATTTTTGTTATGTTTGTGTGTGTGTGTGTGTGTGTGTGTGTGTGTGTGTGTGTGTGTGTGTGTGTGTGTGTGTGTGTGTGTGTGTGTGTGTGTGTGTGTATGTGAATGTGTGGGTGTAAGTGTGTGTGCTGTTGCTATTAGCCTGCCAACACTTTTCCCATTGATCGTTTTATTCATTTTTCCTTTCCAACCAGTATTGTTATACTATTATCTTATTACCAACACTATTTCACTTCTCACAGTTAGTCTCATCACGATCATCATTCACCCACAATACTGTTTGTTTCTTCTCAAGCAACACGATCATATCAATGCCAACGCCTCATTTCACTTGCTGCAACCAACACCATCCAGCAGTGCTGTTTACTTTTCCAGCAATATTGTGCGCGTGAGTTTCCCATTCCCCCTCCCTCCCTACACACACGTATGTGTGGGCGGAGGGCTACGAGCTTTGCCTCGCTCATCGCCCCCTGTGTTCACCAACAACCATAGCTTCTCAACCGCTGATCACTTCCATTCCTTTTCAATCACTGTTAGCATTACCCACATCCCCACAGGCAACTACCTACAAATAAGTACTGTAATCACAATCACCACCATAAGTTTTTTTTTTCCTACTCCTTTCCACAAAGGACTATTATCAATCCACCATAATCACTACCGTCACTATCATACCATTAAACGATAATTACAACACAAACTACAAACTCCACTGTTTCACCCCCATCCCCCCTCCTTTCTCACAAATCCACTATAGCAGTATCCCTCCTTTCATTATATACGTTCTCATCATCGCCACCATTATTGCCATTAATACCATTATCATCACGGTCATCATTACTCTTTCAGCTCCCATGATCCCCTCCTTAACAGCCTCGTTTTCATGCAACAGCCATTTTGATTTTGCGCCGAATATGAGGAGATAAATGGTTTCTCGTTCTTCGTTTTTTTTCACTGTTCTAAATGTTATTTGTTATCCGAATAAGACCCAAGAGGTCGAACTGCATTGTGTTTTGTCCAGTATTTTGTTTGTCTGTGTCCTTGGCAGTAACCAACCTCCTCTCTTTATCACAATGGATAGAAGATGAGATCATTATAGAAGATACAACAATACTTTCAATGTTTAAAAGACTAAATATCCAAAAGGCGCCTGGACCAGACAATATTAGTAGTGTATAACTCAAGAACTGTGGATCTCAACTCTGTCATGTCTTCACTAGACTATTCAATTGGTCTATTAAAACTTCAACTGTCCCTTCTCTCTGGGAAAGCCTCAGTGATCTGTCCTATACCTAAAAAGTCTAAACCATCTTCCCTCAATGACTACCGCCCAGTCGCTCTAACATCCATTGTGATGAAGTGTTTCGAAAGAGCAATACTCAGTCACCTCCTCACGACACAGTCAGTCATCAAGATCCTTATCAGTTTGCATACAAACGCAACAGATGCACAGACGATGCCACTCTCACACTTTTACACAAACGCTTACACTCACCTGGAGAAAACAGATTCTTTTGTTCGTATTCTTTTTATTGATTTTTCATCAGCTTTTAACACCATCCAGCCTCATCTCTTAGCGCACAAACTTTTATCCTTAAATGTCAGACCCAGGCTTATCCTGTGGATCACAGATTTCCTCATCTCCAGATCCCAGTCAGTGCGCTATCAATCTGTCATGTCATCTGTCCTCTTTTGCTCCACAGGTTTCCCTCAAGGTACCGTTCTTTCTCCTGTCCTCTTTACTCTGTACACCAACGACTGCATTGGTACAGAAGAAACACCAGTCATTAAATATTCAGATGATACAGCCCCTTGTAGACCTTTCCAATTCTGATGTAACATATTTTGATGAAGTTGAGCGTTTCAGCACCTGGTGTAAAGAAAATTATCTTGAACTTAACGTCAAAAAACAAAGGAGATGATCATAGATTTTAGGAGGAAGCGGAAATTATGTGCCTGAGAATGTAGAAGGGTTATTGATTAGAAACGTAAATGAAGATAAAAACAAATGCTGTTTTCAAGGCTAATTATTAAGCAGCCAACAACATCCTCCCTTGCCCCAGTTCTCCATCCTCCCCATCTTCTCGTATTCCCATCGATCCCTCTACAAAAAAAATCAGAACACAAACAAACAAACAAAAAACACCCCCGCCCCCCACACACCCAAAAATTCACACATAATACTGAAGAAAGTGACCTATCTGCGACGTCGTGAAGAAGTTATTAATGTTATATCCTCTACGTAGTGTGAGGAGCGTACCAGCATCCTCCTAAGACAGCCATAATTGTCACTAAAGTCTGGCCTTCTTGTCCGGTCGATACGAAATCAACAGTCCACACACTGTAGGAAACTGGTCTTCTATGGTGTGAGACTTTTTAATAATAACCCCCCCCAAAAAAAAAAAAAAAACAAAACAAACAAACAAACAAAATCATCTGGCTGTGCATTTCCATTCTCTAGCTGAGGCGTGCTTGCATTGCCACATTTCAGCACTATCGTTTAATTTCCTTTGATTTACTTTGAAAGGATTTTCAATTCATAGGTTTCGACATGAAAATTTTGTCGTTGTTGCAGTTTGTGAAAGTACACACACACACACACACACACACAACACACACACAACACAACACAACACAACACAACACAACACAACACACACAACACAACACAACACACACACACACACACAATACACACAACACAACACAGCACACAACACACACACACACACAACACAACACAACACACACAACACAACACAACACAACACACACACACACACACACACACACACACATCGACCGTCAGACTGAGCCCTGTCCATTCAATAGACTCATGCGCGATGTTCTTTTTTTTCCTCTCAAATCACTGGCTTCTGCACTGAACTATGGAAATAGGATTATTTTGCCCAATATTCACAGGACAAAAAATAGCCACGGGATCTTTCCTTTGTGCAACGGGTCACTTGGATATTCTGCATCCTCTTCAAATAACTGGATAAGCAGGACAATGAAAAAGAAATCATTTTTCATCCTCAATTCCATTTTTCTCGACATTCATTGGGTGTGTGTGTGTGTGTGTGTGTGTGTGTGTGTGTGTGTGTGTGTGTGTGTGTGATTCATTAGCAGATGTTTCAAACCATCTTGTGTAAGCATTGACGCCAAACGTTCGAGTTAGGAATTGTGTTATACTATATTCATGTCATTCTTGCGTCACAATAATATTTTACCACTTCAACACTACTTTTAAATGAGTAAACCATTTAAATTTGTCGTTTCCATCAAAGCTACCATACCAGTGTTGTCTATAAAAACAAGTGAAAGGTCTTTAAATTCAGAAATGTACTATATAGTATTGCCTGCTCCCGGACAAAACCAAACTATACCAAAACCGTGTCCTATCAATGTTAATTTACATAAGAAATCCAGTTGAATATACGTTTCGTGTTGCAACATGAACATCATGAATATGCATTACTGCAATTTCTTGTCATGGCTAGCTAAATTTCTAAATCATAACGGTCTTTTTACAGATTTGACGTAAGTTCCTATAGAAGATTGTCTATTTTCATCATCAACTATTTTGTTTGATGCACACACCTGTAATGTAAAATACACCTACAATGCATAAGTATACATTCTTCAAAATAAACTCATCTAAGTGCATCTATGGATACCCCAGATGTGTCAGAATCGATTGTATTGGGGTAAGGAATAATTTTCAAAACAAAGATACAGCAACAAAAAAGTTCAGTTTTCAATATTGTCAAAATGTATACGATCACTCTTCCTTTCCTACATATTTCCACCCAGCGCCTATTCAAGGTTAATTTCGAAGTGAAAAACATCCTAGGATATCTACAGATCTTACTATTTGTCACTGCAAACTTCTGATATGTCATAAAAATCAACTGTCATCTTGTGCTTAGGATGCAATATTTTCCAATCAGATTAACTCCATTTTTTTTTGTTAATTGCTATCCATAGATGCACTTTACATACAATTGAGAGACGATTCTATAAACCAACAGGTGTATCTGCAAGGAGAATGATTTGGGTAAATAGCACCCAAACAGTTAAGTAGTACACTGATGAAATTTGATTTTCACATGTTCCTCTTTCTCATATTCTTTACCAGTCTAGTTAATGACAAATGCAAACAACTGGGGATAGAGCATTTCACTTTGTATCACACCGCATGGTCAGTTGACAACTTTTTTCTCGAACACACTCAAGGACAGAATCCTACACACCTAGAACTGCTACAAGCAAATTCCCCTTTAAATGATGATTTCCTCTGTATATTCCAGATTTTTTTTTCTGACACAGAACAGAAAGTCCTCTTCAATCGACAAAGAGTACACACAAAAGGCTGATCTTTCTCTGCCAAGCTCCTTAAGGACAAATGGAATCAACTGGGAGACCGACCATACACCATTGTTTCACACAGCGTGGACAGTTGACATAAGCCATCCCTCCAGCAGTTGCAAACAACCCTTTTACATAATTGCTCCGGAAGGCATTCCAGAAGACATCTCCATTCACAGAATCAAAAGATTTCTGAAAATAAACAAGGCAGTGTGCAATCAAGACAAAACAAGAGTACGTTTGTTCCGAGGGACACAATATGATGTATACAACACAATACGAGACAAACAATACGAGGCCTATTAGAGACTGACAGAGCTCAGTTCTACCTACGAAACCACACTAATAGAGGTGGATTCTGTCTAAAAATGTATTCTGTTTCACAGGCAGTACCCCCCCCCCCCCCCCCCCCCCGTTCTTTTTGTAGTGACTGTCATCCCTTTATTCACAACGAATAAATAGTTGACATGCAAAACGAGTGCAAGCAATACATTTGACTAATGACTCGGAAATGGTGTAAGTGATGAAACGTGGGGCCTAGGTGAGGGTTGGTGGGAAGCGTGATGAGAGAGAGAGAGAGAGAGAGAGAGAGAGAGAGAGAGAGAGAGAGAGAGAGAGAGAGAGAGAGAGAGAGAGTTAAAAGATCAACAGTGAGTTGGGTGAAATAATTTTGGAGGTTCATATACAGGTCAAATCGACTCTGTGATCAATATATTATTGTGGGCCTGCGTTTCGTTGAGCTGAGCCCGCGTGAGACAGGCTGGATATGATGGTCAATTCTTGGAATTGTGACACGGACTGTGTGGGGGATCCGACAGCAATTACAAAGAATGTAGTCGTCAATGTTGAAGAGGCGTTTTCTATAGGCATGTTATGGATTACGAGATACTTCTTGTACTTTAGTCTGCAGCTTCAGGTAAAGATATAACTGTTCTGTGACCTGAGTCTCCACGTATAGCTTTTGACAATATTTGAGCGTTTTACTTATATAAGCTCAGCAATGGATTTAGCCTGTTCACCTATGCGGTGTTCCACGAGGTGGATCATAGCACATATATGACTTAACGTAGGTTTGCAAAACCAACTTGCTTGAATGGATATAAAGGAAATCATAAACAGGTGAAGTGATAGATTTTCTGGGAAATTTCTGTACAGACAAGTGTGTGAAGATTCTACTTGCGATTGCTATCGCCGGTTATTCTTAGTGATTTGTGATGTGTAACCTGTGAAAAAAAAATCATCATTTTAAGGCATAGTGGAGGGAACTGTAAAAGCTTGTCTATCTTATCTAGCTGTGATAAGCATGATTTTTTGGGGGGGTTGACGGTACTGTCTTTTCATTCAAACAATACGTCTTAAAACTCAGTTTATTTTACATCATTTTGGAACTTCATCGCAAAGGCCTCTGCGAGAGTTATTGTAAGAATTCTAAGAACGATTAGTGTGAACAGTATTACGATCTAAAAAGAGAGTAAAACTAAAACAAGACTCAACAAGATTCTTAAAAATGAATTAAAGGTAAAAGAATCAAAAAATTATTAAAATTATAACAGCAAAACAACATAAATGATAAACTGTAGATACAACTTTAAATCCTTCTTAAAAACACCGCCTATACCGTATTGTTTTGAAATAACAGACAGGTGATGCACGTGAAATATTACAATCATTGTTTTTATTTAAAAAAATAATTGCGGGAAACATGGAAAGGTTACTGAAGGTTGGGACAGTGTTGGAAGGAGGTGGGTAAGGATTCAGAGAAGATGGACATGGGAGATAAAAATGCGTACACAACTGAGTAAATACTGTATTAACAGCACACATACAGACATATCATGAGACGGAAAGGGTGGGGAGGGTGGGTAGCGATTTGGGGAGGTACAGATAGACAACAGAATCTGTGGAGAGAACAAGAATTGAAGAAGAAGAAGAAGAGAAGAAGAAGAAGAAGAAGAAGAAGAAGCAGAAGAAGAAGAAGAAGAAGATAAGAGAAAGAAGAAGAAGAGAGAAGAGAGAGAGAGAGAAGAGAGAGAAGAGAGAGAGAGAGGAGAGAGAGAGAGAGAGAACGACGAGAGGAGAGAGAGAGAGAGAGAGAGAGAGGGGTGGGGGTGGAATGCACAAGGGTGAGGACAGAGATGAAAAAGTAAAACCTGAATTAAAAGCAAAATGAAAAGATAGCATATACATACCTACGTACATCCATCCATCCATGCATACTTGTATACATGTCTCTTTTTTTTCTTATTTGTTTTTGATTCATACATACTTACATAGGCGTCTGCATACATACATACACACACATACATACATACATACATACATACGTACACACATACATACGTTCGTACGTGTGTACAAACGTACGTACGCACGTATGTACATACATGCACACGTACTTACGTTCACATACATAAATAGATGAACAAAATTATGGGTTGAACAGAACAGGAAGGGAGAAGATGGAGAGGGTGGGGTGTTTAGGGGTGCCGGGAAAGTCTGTTTAAAACATGAAAAGTGTGAAGATAATCCGAGTCATTGATTCTGTGATCTCACACAAACGTCGATTATGCAGCCATTTTTATTTAATTTCAAAAGGAACCAAGCCTAGAATGTTTAAACTGTGTATGTACAGTGAGAGGAGAGGAAGAAGACGAAGACGAAGAAGAAGAAGAAGAAGAAGAAGAAGAAAGAAAAGAGAAGAAGTGGAGAGAGAGAGAGAGAGAGAGAGAGAAGAGAGAGAGAGAGAGAGAGAGAGAGAGAGAGAGAGGGGGGGGGGGGGAGCGGGGTGGGTTGGGGCGGGAAAGCAAGTAATGTATACAAAAATGGTGCTCATTCTCAAAACCAGTTCAACAGATCGACAGATTGTTTAAAAGTATAGCGACTGCAGGACGGGACAAAAGTATGTTAGTAGGTTTCGAAATAAAGGGGTCAAATAAAATCTACGACGAGAAGAAGAAGAAGAAGAAGAAGAAGAAGAAGAAGAAGAAGAAGAATATGGTGAAAGGAAGAAGAAGAAGAAGAAGAAGAAGAAGAAGAAGAAGAAGAACTACTTATCTGTTTTCGACAGTCTCGATATCTGAATTTACACCGCTGAAAATAGGTATCGTTTTGCTTTGTTTCTTTCCTACTTTGTTTTCGTTTTGCCTGTCGAGGACTTAAATAGTCAAAACACGTTGATTTTGTATTGCTATTTATATGTTCGGTCGTCTGGAGGTATAGCATAACCTCATCCCCTTATTTCTGTGGAGAGATGACATGACATCATCGTTCCCCTACAAAGCCTTGTTGTTCATAAATCTTGGCGTGGTGTGCAGTCCGTGAGGCGGTGATCAGTAGGCGCGGGGAGAAAGCTCATGTCGTGGATGCTGCCCTTGACAGCGATGAACGAAGGTGAGGAGGGAATGTCTGGGGCCAGCAGCAGCTGCTGCAGTCCACGCAGCCACCAAGTCACCATCTCTCCCTTGCCCTTGACAGATATTGCTCCTCGAGGTTCAAACTGGAACTGACCTGAGGGCTCCAGTTCCCTATAACTACTGTCGCTGACGTGTATGCAGCCACCTTTAGAATGAGCCTCCATGCGAGAAGCCCGTGTTCACTGTGTCTCCAAACAGACAGACAGTAGCGGGGCATCTTGATTCCCACCACCCCTGCACATACAGGCCCAGAATCGAAGCCAGTTTTAACGTAGAGGGACTCGGTGGGCATGTGGGGAATGACGAACTGTTTGGAAGCTGACACGATCTCCAGGGCCATCAGGGCCACGTTCAAGGCATGCTGATTCGTTCTCTTGGGCACCCCCCGATACCACCATGTAGGCATCCCCAATAGTCTCCACTTTGTAGACATTGTGCCTCTCGATGATGGAATCAAAAGTGGTGTACAGCTTGTTGAGCAAGTCCACAATCTGCATGGGCGTGCTGCGTGACGATAGCAGCGTGAAGCCCACAATGTCGCTGAAGAAGACCGTGCTATTCTCGTAACACTCTGCCGTTACCTGGCGCCCATTGCGAAGCCTGTCGGCCCACCGGTCTGGGCAAAATGCTGTACAACAGTGCCTCTGTTTTCTGTTTCTCTTCAAGAAGCTGACGAGACCGTTTCTCCACAATCTGTTCCAGATTTTTAGAATACATCTGCATCAGAGCCATCATGGTGTCCCACAGGTTCTTCTTGCTAGGGTGCATGCGCAGAAACGCCTCTTCCACCTCCCTAAAGTCAGGTCTGTCTTCTGGTCTGTCTTGCCAGCATTTTCTGATTAGCTCCTGATATTTGGTACCGAATACAGTTTCTGCTCTATTGCCTTGTGTTGCCCATGGTGCTAGACTCCAGACAGAAGAAGCTGGAAGAGGATGGAAATTGAGAAAAACTAGCATTCTTGAATTCTGAACAAGCCTTGAACTGAGGAGTAACTCTCTCTCTGTAGCAACTTCCAGCATAATGATGCCAAAGGAAAGACGTCAGAAGCAGGCTGTAGATCCACGTCTGCTTCCGGTGCTCGGTACACTTGGTCCTGCTCAAGCTTCTGCTTATACTGAACTCCAAACTCTTCATCATTTTCACTAAAGATTTCACGGCGATACTCTTTCAGGCCAAAGTCTGTTACCTTGCAGATCCAGCGGTCGTCTACTACACAGTTGGACGATTTCAGATTGCCGTGAATCATGCCGCGTCTGTGCAAATAGGACATACCATGTGACACGTCTGCCAACATGGAGAAACGGAACGCCCAGTTAAGAGAGATGGTGTCGTTGGGCAGAATATCAATCAGACTACCCTTTGGACAGTACTCATACAATATGTACACGCTCTGCGGTTGCACTGTGCCTCCCACAAACTGACATATGTTGGGATGTGACAGAAGTCGCACATCTAACACTTCCTTTCGGATTTGAGGGGTCAGTTCAAAATATTCGTTGTAGTATCTTTTGGCAACTACTTTCTGTCCTCTCACCATAGCCAAGTGGATACGACGGATTTGGAAGGAATCCGGTCTGTGTGCAGGCATAACCAGGGCACTGAGGGTCGGATACTTGATTCCTGGCTGCTTCTCTTGTGGGTTATCCATTATGTGTACTGTAGAAACGGAACGATTGTCTGCCACGTCGGTAAAAATTTCACTCGGCTCGACGATCCATGTTTCGTCTGATAGGGCTATTTGGTTTGTCCGACGATAGTACATAAGAATAAGAAGGAGGCTGACGAACAAAACGCCGAGGATGCTGACGATAATGATGACAACTTCGGTCCAAGAAAGACTACATTCTCCACAGTCGACTTGACAGTTATCACAGTTTTCGCCACCATCGCAATTTCCATCACCACACACCGCTGTATGCTTTCTAGTGACTGTGCCTTCAAGAGCCGCCACCATGCCAGCAAGTTTGAACACCGCCATCAGTGTCAAGGTGTGCTGCTTAGGAAATATGGAAGACGTCGTAACCACGGATATCCAGGTTCCAGTGTCCACACGCCCAAGTTGGGCCCAGGTGTAGGAGGCGATGGTGCCACGCGCTGGTAACCATGGGTGACAGGGAGATGGGCGGATGTTGGGTTCAGAGAAACAGAAATGCAAGTTGACGTAATACAGGCAACAATTGGATTCGTTAGCCTTCATAACGTCATCCGGACATCGTGTGTTTTCACACCAGTTCTGAGCTTTGGTAGCGTTTCTGAAGCCGGACGGACCTGCGTTGTTAAAGAGCCCCTTACGAACGGCCCACGGATAGAATGTTGAGTTGATCCTAAAAAAAATAGCACGGAGAATGTCTTGTTCTGCTCCTCATGAGGCAAGAGTGAGTC
>JADBJO010000162.1:577500-587500 GCA_016801955.1 Conus betulinus
ATCTGTGGACATGCATGTAACATCTTATGTTCTTCATGCAGGCTAACGCTGATTTTTCAACAAACACTGAACAAGATACTTTTAAATCAACAACGTCAACCATCATGATTTTGCGTCTTATTCAAACAGGTGCATGAATAATGTGTGTGTGTGTGTGTGTGTGTGTGTGTGTGTGTGTGTGTGTGTGTGTGTGTGTGTGTGTGTGTGTGTGTGTGTGTGTGCGAGCGCGCGTGTGTGTGTGTGTGTGTGTGTGTGTGCGTGTGTGTGTGTGTGTGCGTGCGCGCGCGCGCGCGCGCGCGCGCGCGTGTGTGTGTGTGTGTGTGTGTGTGTGTGTGTGTGTGTGTGTGTGTGTGCGAGCGTACGTGCGTGTACGCATGTGAGCTTTTAATTGTACCCTTGCTAAAACCCCATTAAGTTGATGCTCAACACTCATAGATTAAGGCACATATTCCTGAGGCTCATCTGCAAGCAAGTGCATGAGCGCAGCGTGCTTATTTCATACTCCTAGTCCCCCACCTCACCTCCCCCCAACCCCTGAACACATGCTCCCCCACCCTTCCACTCCCATCCCCACCCCATTCTACCCCATATGCACATACAGACAAACACCCTGCCTTCTATCCCCATCCTTTGGACGTCTATGCCTGATCTCACACAGTAGATACTTTGTCAACACATGTCAAAGTAGAGACATCAACGGCCCATCAGCAAAGAACCGCGGTCAATCGACTTCTTGCTCATTAATAGGACAGTAATGTAAACTAATCGACCGCCTCTTTATGCTGCTAACTGCCCGGAGTGCTATAGGTAGATTCATCTTGCCTAACATTTAAAGGCCTGGAACACTGAAACCATCAGGCTGGAATGTGCGTCACTTCTACTGCTTTGTGAAAGAAGCGCGCCTTTTATTTCAATGTACAATATGGCAGTCTTCCCAAATCAATTGTGGACGTATATTTAACGTTGTAAATAGTCACGGGAAAAAACATTTGAAATATCTCGCATTTGCAAAACGTTTTCATGAAGCCATACCTAATAGGACACCCTTTTATGACGTCTGTGAGACCATACTGCACATCTGCAAAACATGTTATCGTTCAGGAGAACCTTGAAGGCTTCAGTTCCATTATAAACCCAGTCAATAGCACAAGGTTCTTTTCGGACTTCTGCAGGCTTCACTGCTGTTGAACAAAATTGAAAAAACAACAACAAAAAGAAATGAAGAAATGAAACATTGTACAATCAGTTTAGCTTCACGATAAAAAGAAATGCAAGGTGATAGAGCACGCGTAACATTATTCGTGGTAATGAATGGTTTGAAGTACGACAAAGCGCGGAAAACAAATAAACATGGTGATACATACAGTGAATAACAAGCGGCCAGGCCATATACATCATCAAACCTGTTTGACGTGTTGAGAGAGAGAGAGGGAGAGAGAGAGAGAGAGAGAGAGAGAGAGAGAGAGAGAGAGAGAGAGAGACAGACAGACAGACAGACAGACAGACAGACAGACACAGAGACAGAGATTTTATTTCATTTTGTTGGGTAACCTGATTCTAACCTGTTCAAATAAAAAGTGATTGCACTCTGTGGGAACTCTCCACAAATAACGTGAACATCCTACAGCAGCATGCTGACAGTAACTCACCGAGAAGCAAGATTTCAGGAAACAAAACATTCAGACTGTTGAACGATCCTTCTTTCGTGAAATGACCGTGGATTCCTGTTTCAAATAAACAGTGTTGAGAAAAATAATAAACAAATAGATAAACGTACCCTTGCGCGTATTGTTTTTGCAATGTGAATGTGCTGAAAATTACACTACATTTCTGACCTTTTCTAATGGTGTATCATTGAAAGCGCGCGCGCGCGCGCGCACACACACACACACACATTGCTAGAAAGATAGTTTTATAGCTAGATAGCTATATAGAGAGATACAGAGAGATAAATAATAGACAGACAGACATAGATAGATGTGTGTGTGTGTGTGTGTGTGTGTGTGTGTGTACACGCATAAGTAAAATGGACTAAGATGGTACCCATATGCTTATATATTTCTGAGAGAGAGAGAGAGAGAGAGAGAGAGAGAGAGAGAGAGAGAGAGAGAGAGAGAGAGAGACAGAGAGAGAGAGGCTGGTCAGATGTAGAGAGTGAGACAAAGACAGACAGGCGGAGAAGGGGTCAGAGACGTAACTTTAAACAAAGGGTCCATGTTGCTATTGTCACCATCTCCTGTAATGGACATGATCAGAGAAGGCTTAGATGGGAGAGGACGCGGATGGAGGGGACTGCGTTAAAAAAAACAAACAAAAAACAAACAAAACCAGATGGAGATTACTGTGAATCTTGCTAATGAAATAGCGTGTGTGTTGTGCGGGTTAGGGACAGCTCTGGAAGTGCAATATTTATTAGACAGAGACCACCATAAAACAGAGGCAACGATCTATGGAGAGAGACAAACACCGACAAACAGATGGACACTGGGAGAGCGGCTGGGGGAAGAGAGGTAGAAGGAGAGGTGGTGGTGGAGGGAGAGACAGAAGGATACAGCAATGTAAATCATACAAACACACACACACATACATAAAATATATGTGTACACACACACACACACACATATATGAAATATATGTGTACACACACATACATATATATATATATATAATTATTATAAACAAAGCTTGCTCTTATGTCTTAGATTGTAGTAGAAATAGGAGGTAATAAGCATTCATACCTGTAGTGGTAGATCATTCTGCCTAACTAACAGTATGTACTTGAGTAGGTGAATGGAAAATAATAAATGCTTCTCAAAATGAACCTTCAGCAAGCTTATAGCCTCCAAAGGGGGAGACATCTTCAATGGGATGTAAGTTCACTAACATATAACTCCTGGTCATATACCGGTATTTCGAAACCTGATTGTTTCTCTTCAGTGACCGCGGAAAGTGGTAATTTGACTCCTCTGCCTTTTCGGTTTTTAAGAAGAATGCTATACCAGAAAAAGGCTGGTGTGCAATACCGTGGGTATGTTTGTCGAGTTTTCAAAAAAAAAAAACAAAACCAAAGGTGTCACCTAAGAAGCAAAAAAAAAGAAAATCATAAAAGAGCAAAACAACAAGCTACATTTTCTTGTGAAAAGTAGAAAATATAAAAAGATATCCTCTTAAGACACAAGTGCTGAGGGCCAGTTCTTGGAATGAATCCGCAAGGGACTAAATTACAATAAACTAATAATTCCAAGGATAAGTACCGAGCACCATTCCAGCAACTTACAGAGCAGCTTGGTGTTGCAACGACTGCAAGACATATTGAATTATAAACAAAGCTTGCTCTCTTATGTCTTAGATTGTAGTAGAAATAGGTGGGTGATAAGAATTCATATCTGTAGTGGTAGATCATTCTGCCTAACTAACAGTATGTGCTTGAGTGGGTGAATGGAGAATAATAAATGCTTCTCAAAAAGAACCTTCAGCAACGCTTATAGTCTCAAAGGGGGGACATAAGAGCAAGCTTTGTTTATAATTCAATATTTCTTGCAGTCATTGCAACACCAATATCCTTACTATACGGTACTTATCCTTGGAATTTTTATTAATTTATTCTATGCTGGCAGCATATATATATATATATATATATATATATATATATATATATATTTAGCGATTTACGTGAATAAAAAGTGTGTGTGAGAGGAAGTGTGTGTGTGTGTGTGTGTGTGTGTGTGTGTGTGTGTGTGTGTGTGTGTGTGTGTGTGTGTGTGTGTGTGTGTACATATATGTACATGAATAAAAAGATAATGATCGATCCAGAGAGGGAGATGGGAAAAGCGGGGAAGGGGGTGGGGCAGACTGACAAGAAAAGGACTAGCGAACATATGTAAACGCGCACGAATACACACACACACACACACACACACACACACACACACACACACACACACACACACACGCATACACCCTGCGAGAGGAAGTGTGTGTGTGTGTGTGTGTGTGTGTGTGTGTGTGTGTGTGTGTGTGTGTGTGTGTGTGTGTATTCGTGCGCGTTTGCATATGTGCGCTCGTCCTTTTCCTGTCAGTCTGCCCCACCCCCTTCCCCGCTTTTCCCATCTCCCTCTCTGGATCGATCGATCATTATCTTCTCTCTTACTCTCTCTCCTCTATCCTAAAGCCTATTCATCCCTTCTGTCCATCTCCCTTCCCACTCATACTGTACAAGCAGCAAATTCAGTTAACTCAGTTTCAGATGTGAATGTTTGTTCGAATTTGTTTGCTTTACTCCGCATTTCTGTCTCCGTCTGTATGTCTGTCTCTGTCCATATCTTGATGGGTCTGTTCCTCTCTCTCTCTCTCTCTCTCTCTCTCTCTCTCTCTCTCTCTCTCTCTCTCTCTCTCTCTCTCTCTCTCTCTCTCTTTTCTCCTCTCCCTCCTCCTTTCCTCTCCCCTCTTTCTTTTCACTCCCCTTTCCTGTCCTCTATTTATCATGCATTTTCAGGCGGCTAGATGTACGCTGCAGAGAACAAGTTAGCCAGTTCCAGCCTGATTCACCGAATACTTGGCCTGGCAGATCTGATGGCACACATAGTTCCTGTGGCAGCCCCGGACTGACTGTCACTGCTGCCAACAGGCGTAATGCTTAACGATGACCCCGCACCCTTATGTCCTTTTGTCCCCTCCTCCCTTTGCCTCTCCCCTACCTATCCCCTGGCTGTCGAGACAGAAGATGGATGTGGTCAACACACACACTGTTGCCTTTTGTTGTCTTTGTGTTCTGCTTTACGTTATTCTTTACCAACTGGTTGGCGATATACTGCACTTGTTCTAGTTCGAGCTCTCGACTTAGTTTGGACTTTTGGCGTTTTAGAACTTCTACATAGTTCCGTTTTCAGTTCGCTGGCAGCCCTGATATAGCCACCATGGGCTATGAAATTCACGACTGGACTGGTAATACACAATATTTCCGAAGTAAAATTCTGTGTTACAACATTTTATCATGGACAATAGTGTGACGAGATCTTTTTAACCTCATTTTGTATGCGGCGCCTTACCTCATTTAAGACAAACACTTCAGACCACCACTTGAAAGTTGGGCACAGAGAGATGGGGGAGGGGCACAGAGGGGGGGGGGGGGGGGGGGGGGGGGGGGGGGGGGCTAGGAATGTGAGGTTGTTGGTATGGTAGAAGAGAGGGGTAGGGATGGGAGAAGAGTGGATAGTAATCCCCACCCTCTAGGAGACCCGAATCACTGGACTAAGGATATCTGCTTATGAGGGGCACGTGTTATCCACTGGGCCACCGAGAGTCCAAATCGCGAAAAAATGCTCGCCAGTGACAGGACGAGTGTGTTTATAATGAATTGAAGGAGAAAAATATATTATTATTGTTATTATAATGAATACTTATATGCACCTATCCTCGTCTAGAGACCAAGCTAAGCGCTTTACAACCCAGAATCGTTTACACAACGGGCTGCCTACCTGGGTAGTGCCGACTGAAGAGCTGCCAGCTGGTGCTTCATTCAGTCGTTTCCAGTGTCATCCAGTCCATATCATTCAATATCGTTCACTCAGTTTCCTTACTTCCTTCATTCTTTCCATTTCCCACGTAGGGTGCATGCTATGTGTAACGTGCCATCCATACCAACGGCCAAACTGGCCTTCTCTTCCGAAAGTAATGTTGATGATGGGATTTTACGTGTGTGCAGTCAACAGTTGGCAGTGCGTTCTGGGATAAGGTGTTAGAATGCTGCAGTTAACAGTTGTCAGTTAACAGTGCAAAGTCTCTGGTAAGTAGCTGTTGACACGAGTATTCCTTACTACAGTCTGTTGTACCACACTGACTGCCGTTCCCCCATCCCAATCTCCTCTCCGGCTAAATCTAAAATATTGTCAGTTCTCGGATAGTATGCATCCCACCCCGCCGCCCCTTCTTTCCTCTTGCATTCTATCCGTCACATCTTACTCTTCGTCTCCCTCCTCTTCCACCCTACCTCCACTCCCGCTCCACCATCCCGTCCCGTCCTCCGCTCCAGCCGCCCCGGGGCGAGGCTGGGATAATGTGTTAGAATGCTGCAGTCACCAGTTGGCAGTGTGTTCTGGGATAATGTGTTAGAATGCTGCAGTCAACAGCTGGCAGTGCTTCTGGGATAATGTGTTAGATGCTGCAGTCAACAGCTGGCAGTGCTTCTGGGATAATGTGTAGAATGCTGCAGTCAACAGTTGGCAGTGCTTCTGGGATAATGTGTTAGAATGCTGCAGTCAACAGTTGGCAGTGCTTCTGGATAATGTGTTAGAATGCTGCAGTCAACAGTTGGCAGTGCTTCTGGGATAATGTGTTAGAATGCTGCAGTCAACAGTTGGCAGTGCTTCTGGGATAATGTGTTAGAATGCTGCAGTCAACAGTTGGCAGTGCTTCTGGGATAATGTGTTAGAATGCTGCAGTCAACAGTTGGCAGTGCGTTCTGGGATAATGTGTTAGAATGCTGCAGTCAACAGTTGCAGTGCGTTCTGGGATAAGGTGTTAGAATGCTGCAGTCAACAGTTGGCAGTGCGTTCTGGGATAAGGTGTTAGAATGCTGCAGTCAACAGCTGGCAGTGCGTTCTAGAAAAGAGTCACATCCCGTGCCGTTCACTCTAAAAGGAAAAAAGAAACAAAGAAAGACAAGTCTCAAAATAACAACAGTAAAAGTCAGTCAGTCAGTCATCTGGCGACTCAGTCGGATGTTCATGACTCTGTTTCTCCAGCCTTCTCTGTCCTCCATTGCTGTGTGTAGGAATTCTCTGGGCAGGTTGCTGTCCTCCTCCAGCTGGTCTACAAATGTGCGTGGTGGTCTGCCTGTCCATCTGCCTCCATGACTGGGTTCCCACAGGATGAGTCTGTGGATTACGTCCTCTTTACTTCTAAACCAGTGTCCACCGAATCGGGGTCTTTCTTTTTCACAACAGCAACAACAACAAAATAACAATAATAATAGTAATTATAATAATAACAATTAATAAAAATAATAATAATAATGATGATAATAATAAACACTACTACTACTACTACTACTGAGGAGGAGGAGGAGAATGGTCATAATAACGATGATGATTATGATAGTAATAATAATAATAATAGCAATAATCATAATCATGAGCAATATGATGATGATGATGATGATGATACTAATACTAATACAGGTAATGATGATAATGATAATGATGCTGATGATAACACAACAACGATTAAAATGATAAAAAAATATTCATAATAATAAAAGTGACACGAAAAAGAAAAAAGTGAATGAATGGCTTTCATAAAGCACAATGCCTTGCAGTAGCAACTCAACGCACTATCCATTCACCATTCACAGGCATACAATACACATTCAAATCACACACACACACACACACACACACACACACACACACACACAAACACACACACACACACACACACACACACACACACACACACACACACACATCAGGATTATAGGAGATCGCAACACGTTGTTCTTTCATGCTTGCATCAAACGCCAACTCAGTGGAAACTGGTTTGGGAATGTACATCACTCTTTTACAGGTAAGATTGCTCTGCTTCGTGCTTGTAAGCGTTAAGTGCTGGACAACCTAAAACAAGATGAAACAGAGAGAACTTCAGTCTTAAGGAATCTTATCCGGAAAGGCCACTGGCCCTTTTGAAGGAGGAACATACACATTCAATCAATAATCCTTAGAACTTTTTCCAGGAAATAACCACTTGTAAGGACATCAATATTTCTGATCCTAAATGCTTTGCACAAAAACTTACCAAAGTTCCTGACGTACTTATTTCTCTAAGAGTAGAGCTGTAACATTCAGACAGGTATAAATGCTAGAGTGTTTTACTGGAATGTAAATTTGGCGAATATTTTCAAGCGCCAGACGACAATACACAAGATATGCCTAATTTTCTTCAGCTTGCATACACACTGAGCAAATCAATAATTTTGCCTGCCTTGTCTGCAACCGATTTTTGTGTCAGGACCCCGTTATCGAAATTTAACATTGACCTTCTTTCACTTCAAAAACAAAAAACAAAAAAAACATATCCTTATCAAACCTTATATAAGCTCTACATCATTCATATTATAACGAACCTGTTCCACGAATATCTCTTTCTAATTTAAATACATTCGTGTTACATTTTTCATCTACAACCCTTTGCCGAAAAAAAGGTAACCAAGACAATGTTTCAACCTCACCCCTTCAAATCTGCAGCCAAATAAAACTAGACGCACATTTGAAGACCAGTTCTTCTTTCTGTTAGCATAAATTTGTAAAAATATTTAATTCAAATTAAGTGATACTCTGAAGTGTTCCATACACAAAATTTTAACTAGTACTTAATACATAAAACGGCTGAGCAAATAAACAGATGATATTACTCTTCCCGAACACTAAGGCAACAGAAGAAAAACATATCTATTCGAAAAAGGTTTCTGAGGCGCACAACTTCACAATATACTTACGCGTTACCAGTTCCCAAATTTCCACCCAATATATACAAAAGGCTGGATCTGTTTATCAGAAGTTTTTCAAAAAAAATTAAAAAAAAAAAAAAAGTTAATTATTTTTCAATGTACCCTTTTTCACGCAACGAAACGGAGTGTTCTTTGCTTTACTTATAGAATCTTTTGAAAGCAACAGTAATGTTCAGGGTGTGTGGGAAAATAACTCTCCCAAATATTTGTACATGTTCAGCACAAGAGAAACATCCCCACTCTCTCTCTCTCTCTCTCTCTCTCTCTCTCTCTCTCTCTCTCTCTCTCTCTCTAAGCACCACAGTCACGTTTTTGTCCATACCTACCCTTAATATTTTAATGAGAAGGTAGCCCTCTACAGATTATTTAGCGGACGTTGTAAACCAGTCACCTTTTCCGACACTAAACTGACATCGTTAGATAATAAACTGATAGGCGATTCTAACATGCTTTCAGGAAAATTGCCCACCACAGAGATCATTATTGATAACATCCATGAAATTTCAGTCATAAATACAAGTAACAACACAGGACTACACACACCTCACTTCACCCTACCCAGCCAGACAATTCAATTCATCTGTCAAATCTGCCTCATTCTAAAGTTTACGTTAATACTTATTTACATAGCATAACTTTTCTCTGATACCATTTCCAATGATGTTGTCGAATGAAGTTGTACGTTAATGAATTCAAGAGCCTTTTCAAAATCAATGAATGTAGCCAAAGGAAAAAAAGCCATTCACAGAAAACTGTTTTTATACAAAAGCAAGAAGAGGAAAAATGCCACCCGTAGTAGAATATCCTCAGTGAAACCAGCCTGATCTCTTTCTGTTTTTTTCTATTAAGCTTAACCCACTTCTGTAATCGATTTTTCATAATATGCCATAAAGTCTCATGCCTTCGTGAACGAAAGATACGTTTCTGACATTATCATTTACATTAACTTCTTTAAACAAGAGCAAAATAACTGTCCAATCTTCCGAGGAAAACTTATCATCCGAAAGTTTTCTGAAAATATTAAAACAACAACAACAACAACAACGAAAAAAAACCATGAGTACCAGTGTTTTGTTTGACGCACCAGTGATATGATCTGAGGCGGTAGCTTTATTGTTCTAAAGGTTCGGCATGAAAACAACCAAACTAAAAAGACATTCAATAATTAAAACAAACAAAAACAAACAAACAAAAAGAGCCTCTTGAGCGACAGGACGATTAAAAAAACACTGCTCGAAGGCGAGAGAGAGAGAGAGAGAGAGAGAGAGAGAGAGAGAGAGAGAGAGAGAGAGAGAGACAGACAGACAGACAGACAGATGGGGGGAGGGTGTTAGAGGGAGAGGAAGGAGAGAGAGAGAGAGAGAGAGAGAGAGAGAGAGAGAGAGAGAGAGAGAGAGAGAGAGAGAGAGAGAGAGAGAATTTGAGGGAGAGAAGAGATAGAGGGTAAGGGTGAGAGGGAGGGGTGGGAGGCAGAGAGAGAGAGAGAGAGAGCACAGA
>JADBJO010000162.1:595000-612500 GCA_016801955.1 Conus betulinus
AAGAGGCTTCGCCATATTGACTCAAACTGTTGGCAACTATGGATTTCCATACCGAATTTGCATAGTATTCTGAGTCAGGTCATGTGAAGCCCCCAAATAACAGCTACCTATGAGGCCTGAGGCCTGCACTTGTGTACTGTGGTCACAGCAAACCACCACAGCCAATGGTAAGCTTTCACATCGAAATGCAATCCCAGTTTGTTTTCTACTCCCTTTTATTTCTCATTCGTGTCACGTCAGAAACCTCTGAAGTCGTGCGAGGAGTGAGCATACCAGATTAAAAGGGGTACAGCAAGTCAACACATTTTTGTTTATTCCTTTTCTACTCATTTTCTCAGTTTCAACAGTAAGTGTATCAGTGATATTATGGTGTAAATAACCAACGTTGCTCCTCCGATGAAAACCAAAACTGTTTAGTTTGAATGTTGCTTTCATGCCTCTTTGAATTCGTGATTAAACATCCATTTTTTTCTTTCTCTAGAAGGCTTCTGTTGACAGTATGTTTTTTTCTGTTTTTTTTTTTTTTTGTTCACACATATTTTTTTTCTTCATATACAAGTTGTTGAGTATGCACCACCAGTTCAAAAAAAGACTATAGCAGCATGTATACCATCCACGACATTGAAAGTACGCATGACACATAATAGTCTGATATCCCACAGAATACAATGTTAACATACATGCCTGAAAGCAGTCATTCAATTGTGTTTGACAGAAAGAATCAAGACAGGTTTTTAACTCACTGGCGTAAAGAAAGTGAACATATGTAACCAGTCCTCTCTCTCTCTCTCTCTCTCAATTAAAGAGAGTAGCAGTCCAAGGGTAACAACGTCTGTCCGTGTTCTCAACTTAAACATGGACACTCTCATGGCGGCTTTGATTTTCACTCACTTGGACATGAAGGATGCGTATACAGCAGCGAATACTCCACATACCGGCCTAAACTTGAGAGCATCTGAAGGCATGGTGGCTAGCAGTTTACTGACAATACCACAGGTGACAGTTCTCCCTTAAACCAACGCAAAACGTCGGAGATAGAGAGCAAATGAAACACAGCCTCTCCACTTCGTGTATCTCGACACTCCTCCCAAATAAATGCCCAGAGACAGTTTCACAAGGTTATAATTGAGGGTTGGTAGTATGAAAAAAAATGTAAACGATAATTTTTAAGTTATGAATCTTCAACTTAAATAATCTGCTCATCTTGTAGAAGTAAATGTGAGAGTGAAGAACAGTTTTTGTTTTATTGTATTGCTTACGCTGGAAAAAGTAAAGACTGGTGCGTAAAATTCCTGTTCATACCAAACAAGTGCCTCAAGCGGCGCTATGTTGCTGCCTCACAACAATTAACGTGTTGTAAAAGAACTAGCTGAAATACCAAGCTGAAGCAATGTGTGCAAGAAAAAAAACTTAACAAAGCACCAGTCCTTACCTGGATGATCCACTGTATGTATGTGGGCGAAAGGGGGTGGGGGTGGTGGTGGTTAGGGAAAGGGGTTGATACCTGAGGGTTGGAGTAGTAAGGGCGCGGGGAAAGGGGGGAGCAGTGTAGACGTGTGTGTGGACTAGTTTTGTGTGCAGATGTTTTGCGTTGGTTTAAGGATGTGTGTGTGTGTGTGTGTGTGTGTGTGTGTGTGTGTGTGTGTGCGCGCGCGCGCGCGCGCGTCCTCAAAGAACGCTGTGTAGTGCGCGCGCATGCGCGCGCGCGCGCGCACACACACACACACACACACACACACACACACATGCACACACACATACATATGCATGCATGCATGCACACACAGTATGCACATACATGCATGACATATGCATGACATACGTTCCAGTATGCAGAAACAGACCCACACATGCTAAAACGAGAACGAGAGAGAGATACATCTAGCAAACCAGACACAAACATTCAATCGTTCACACAGAGAGAGAGAGAGAGAGAGAGAGAGAGAGAGAGAGGAGAGAGAGAGAGAGAGAGAGAGAGAGAGCAAGCGATATATAGACTCAAATCAGCTCGTGTACTTCATGTACACAGTGGGTTCAAAACCACGTTTGGTAGTTCATAATGCTAATTATTGATTGGCGTTTGTTTTCGTGTTTGCTTGCATGTGCGAAGCACATTAAAACAGGCTCCAGTTTTAGAAAGAAATGTATGTCTGCTCACAAGCCCACATAATAGCATTGTAACATGCATGTGTACATGTGTGACCACTCGTGCGAAGATTTGAAGATACACTTTCAAAAAACACACAGAAACGCTTGCACGCGCATACACACACAAACACGCATGCGTCCACACACACACACACACACACACACACACACACACACACACACACACACACACACACACACAAGCACACACACACATACACACACATCCCGACACACTAGAACAAAATCCGGCCTTTGTTCGTAATAATCATAATTATTCGCTAACACTGGTTACTCTCTCTCTCTCTCTCTCTCTCTCTCTCTGTCTGTGTCTGTCTGTCTGTCTGTCTGTCTTTCTGTCCCTACCAGGACAACAGGACATGAATGACCACAGAAAAAAAAAAAAAAAAAACAAAAGAAAGTCAGACAGAAGCAGTGATACAAAGAAGTTAACCAATGATGAAAGGTGGGCATCATATGGTCATCCCCCCCCCCCCTTCCCCGCACCAACCCCGGATCCCTATTCCCCTACTTCCATCTTCCACCTCAACCCCTCAAAACATATTCCCTCTATTGTTATCTGAAATGCGTGCTGTCATCGTGTGGCTGATAAAGCGTTCATGCAGTCTGAGAGAACCTGTCTGAAACAGCCCTGCCACTTCTGCAACAAAAACTATCTCGTTGAATGACAGCTCAATCATTTCCAGTCTACGGAATTCCATCTAATACGCTTTCCAAATCTCCCGAAAAAGAGGCTGGAATGGAGAAGGCAGCAGACACACGGCCATTGCCACGAATCGTCGACGAGCATTTTTTTTTTTTAACTTGCCATATAAGTAGACTACTATAGCATATACAGTTGACGACTATGAATGAAAAAAAATGAAAGAAAAAAAAAAAAGCAAGTTTCGTTGCATGCAGCGAAACGTTAAGGTTAGTGTCTCTAGCACCAACCCCACCTCTTCTTGTTCATCGCTTCCACTTTACTCACACGGTATCTCGTTCTGAAGCCCACTGACTTGCTTCCGCCGCCATTTAGTTGGGTACCTTCGTAAATTTAACGTCTTGTTCCACCCTCCCCTCTCCCTCGCCTGCCCATCCGCTGCCACTATATCCAGACATAGGAATCAACCATAAGTTGTTTGCCTCTGCCGCTGTCACTGCTGCTTTGCTTCCACCTTCTTCACTAGAATTCAGTGTGATGAAACGGCAATGCTTGAGTAATGCTAATGGAATCGAATCTCTTTCTTCTTCGCGTTCGCTTTCACTGTCACACAGTCTGCATTTGGAATGAAAAAAAAAAAAAAAACAACAAAAAAAACCCTCTTCTGCTTGGTTGCCATGGAGTTGCGTCTGACCAATACTGCAGATGGAATAGGTTAACAATCATGGTATGTCAGCTTTGTTTCAGTCTAACCAGCTGCACAAACTGTCCAAAGTTTTTGGAAACAAATTTTGAGCAGTTGTGCCGTCAACATGATGAAAACCTAGGCAGTTCATGCTCTTAGCGGTTGCCTTGTGATGCATAGCACTCTGCTGAGTGTTGTATTTGAGTTTAATCCCCTGCCAGTAAACAAGAGTTCAATTCCTCCCAGCTGCTTGCTTCACCATCTTCCCACTCCACCCTCACCCCGCACCTCTACTCCTTTTCTTTCCACATTTCCTGCACTGTGCCCCAAGCATACTTACCTTTTTCCTACTCAGAAAAAAAAAAAAAAAAGAAAGAAAAAAAAGAAAAGAAAAAAAGACAAAAACCAATTTGCATAGGGGACTGGATATACAGGATATTTCAGGAGCTATAGAAAGGCTTCCTACAGTCATGGACCACTGCTTCACTCTGGACAACTAACAGAGCAGTGATTTGCACGTGCTGTCACTGGAGGATGACGAAGTGCGGGAAGAAGGCAGAGTGATTGACAGATGAGAAACAAAAGAAGAAGAAAAAGTGGTTTAGTTTCTAATCAATCCCTTTCTCTTTTGATTCCACTTTGTGTTCTATACAAACCAGATCAATGTTATCTCATCGAGCTGGAGGGCAAAAACGAAATCTTTTGGAAACCACCATGATATCTGTCCATGCACAAGAAATGGCAATACTCTGACTTACTATTCGTTCTGTGCGCAGATCGTACACTCGGTGGTGGGGGGGGGGGGTGGGGGGGGGGGATGAATGGGGATTGAATGAAATTAATTGCTGCTAGACATCTTACGAACTATCACCAATAGTAGAAAGACTTTCATACTATGCAGAATATTTAGTGTATATGTGGCATATCTCGTAATGCATGTTCGTAACCTATTAGACCTGCAATTAAAGCATTGTTGCCAGTGCGAACGCTGTCATCCAAAACTTTTTTTTCGCACGTCAAATATTGTGGCCCGTTTACTTACTTGTTGCACAAGATTTGCATTTGAATGAAAGAAGTATCCTACATCAATGCGTTTCACATGTTACGTGTTACACGTAAACATGACACGTGCACCAAAGCGCCGTGTGTGTGTGTTTACTGGGAGCAGCGGGGTGCCTTTTCCCATAAGGTGACAACGTCTGGAGATGACTGACAGACCATCATGAATTGGCACACGCCTCGTGTCAACAGGGAACAGATGGAAAATGATGGAGTGACTTGTCTGGGTACAAGAAGGCTTTTACTCCATCCACCCCCCCTCTCTCTATGTGTGGTGGTGTTGTGGTGTCGAGTGTGTGTGTGTGTGTGTGTGTGTGTGTGTGTGTGTGTGTGTGTGTGTGTGTGTGTGTGTGGTGTGCAGGGATGAAGATAATGTGTGTGTGTTTGTGTATGTGTGCGTGAGTGAGTGAGTGAGTGTGTGTGTGTGTGTGTGTGTGTGTGTGTGTGTGTGTGTGTGTGTGTGTGTGTGTGTGTGTGTGTGTGTGTGTGTGTGTGTGTGTGTGTGTGTGTGCGTGTGTGTGTGTGTGTGTGTGTGTGTAGATAAAAAAATAAACCCATTCGTGTAGAGAAGGAAACGATTTGCGCCTATGGATTTGAACATATGCTTCATCAGTGAGAAAAATTCCTCAGCCTTTTTGCTCTTAGTGTGAATGGCGCCACCATGCCTTACTGGTAATTTACGATCAGGGTGACGTGTTATTTGCACAGGGTCAAATTTCAGTGGTGGCATTCCTTAGCCTACCTGGAACTTTCAATACGCTTAAGCATCAAATGTAGAACCCTCAGAAAGATTCCAAGCAATGAGGATGCTTAGACACTCTCCCAAATACCCTTCGGCATGGATGCAGTCATTCGTCTGTCCGTACCCCAATCTCCAATCACAGCGCTCACGTCCTGCTGCCTCTCTGCTTTTCAGTAAACACGAACCAATCAATAGTGTTCCCTTTATCAGTTGTCTCTGGGGATAAGTCTGCTGAGGACACCAGTAAATGGCTCCATTCTTGTGTGTCTCTGGATTGTCATGTCGCAGACCTCCTACCTTCCGCTGTCTTGTGCCTCATGGTCACCTGCAGGCACTGGAAACCCCATGATGCTAGTTTCAATCAGCGGAGCTATTTTCTATGATTCAACCATTTTAATTACCCAATCAATAGTTCAATCAAAGAGATTAAAAAAAAATTCAATTTTGTTTAATGATGCACACAAACATGATATAAGGTTATAAAACGCATGACATAAATTATTACAACTCCGTTGAATCATGGCATTCGGAGAAAGTATATTATACAGACAAATTTTGATTTCCCATTATTTCATGGAGGCTCCAGGTCGTGGACGATATTAAATATATTACAGATTAGTTTTTTTTGTCATTTGGATCCTGCAGTCACCAAACCTTTGCCAGTTGATCTATTCATAACTTCCCCACAGATTAATTTAGGTTGACCTGCAATGCCAAATGACCTTAGTACAGTGGCGAGCATCAGGGAATGACAACTTTTCGGGTTTGAAACCGACAAGAGGTACGTCTTTGATGTGGGCTCATATGCCAGGACTGGAACTGTACACTGGATATTGCCATTTTTTGTTGCTGAAGATACATCATTCTTCGATTTGATGCTATCAGCTCCGTGTGGATTACATATACTGTGATACCCTAAGCTGCGTTGGATGTATAAAGCCACTGACAGCACATATGGGGTAAAAAATAGGTCCAAAATCCTGTAGCTTATTAGAATGCAGAAACAGACACGTACAAACGGAAACAAAAGAAGAGACACACAATCAGACACAAACATAACATCATTCTGAGACACACACACACACACACACACACACACACACACACACACACACACACACCAGAGAGAGAGAGAGAGAGAGAGAGAGAGAGAGAGAGAGAGAGAGAGAGAGAGAGAGAGAGAGGGGTGTGTGTGCTAAAAAACACCTTGTGTACTTCACACACTTACAGAATTCTAGTCACTTTGTTTAGTTCACACACAGAGGGCCCAAACCACTTTGTGTAGTTCACACATAGATGGTCCCAACCACAAACCACTTTGTATAGTTCACACACAGAGGGTCCAAACCACTTTGTATAGTTCACACACAGAGGGCCCAAACCACATTGTATAGTTCACACACAGAGGGCCCAAACCACATTGTATAGTTCACACACAGAGGGCCCAAACCACATTTGTATAGTTCACACACAGAGGGCCCAAACCAATTTGTATAGTCCACACACAGAGGGCCCAAACCACATTGTATAGTTCACACACAGAGGGGCCAAACCACTTTGTATAGTCCACACACAGAGGGCCCAAACCACATTGTATAGTTCACACACAGAGAGGCCCAAACCACTTTGTATAGTCCACACACAGAGGGCCCAAACCACTTTGTATAGTTCACACACAGAGGGCCCCAAACCACTTTGTATAGTTCACACACAGAGGGCCCAAACCACATTGTATAGTTCACACACATAGATGGTCCAAACCACTTTGTATAATTCACAGACACAAAGGGCCCAAACCACATTGTGCAGTTCACACACACAGAGACACACAGGTTCCAAACCACTGTGTGTAGTTCTCATACACAGAAGGTTCAAACCACTTTGTGTAGTTCACACACACACACAGGGTCCGAACCTTTTTCTGTAGTTTACACACATAGTTCAAACCACTTTATATCATACACAGCGAGTTCAAACCACTTTGCTTTGCACTGTTCACATACACAGAGAGTTCAGACCCTTTGTGTGTGTTCACACACACACACACACACACACACACACACACACACACACACACACACACGCACGCACGCACGCACGCACACACACACACACACACACACACACACACACTTAACATACACACATGTGCGCACGCGCACGCAGCACGCACCTGAGCGCGCGCACGCACACACACACCGAGCGCGCGCGTGACACGCACACGCACAAAGAGAGAGCGAGAGAGAGAGAGAGAGAGAGAGAGAGAGAGAGAGAGAGAGAGAGAGAGAGAGAGAGAGAGAGAGAGAGTTCAAACCACTTTCTGTAGTTCACATAGAGTGTTCAAACATCTCAGTGTAATTCACATATGCACACAAAAGGTTCGAAACACTTTGTGTAAATCACACACACACACACACACACACACACACACACACACACACACACACACACACACACACACACACACACACACACACACACACGCGCGCGCGCGCGCGCGCGCACGCACTGGGTTCGACACACCATGATCATTTTAAAGACATGACACCACGCTTTGTTGTCTGACAAATGATCGTTTGGGGAAAAGACGTGAATATGCGTTGGCACAATGCCAAAAGAGCCTACCTGCATATAATCGCTTTGTTTGTTTTGTTTCTTTGTTTATCTTAAAGCTTGTTGGCTTGGGTTTAACTTTATTCTCGGTCGATTTGAAAGTCAAAATACTAAATAGTAAACGCACGATGGGAAAACGACAAAAGTGCTGGGATAAAGTGCCTCTCCAGTGCTAGGATATTCGTACCCCTCCCATCCTTCATGACAGAGAAGTGGGGTATGTATTGTGCATGGCAGCACCAACTGTTTGGTGTCTGCCCTGAGCTGATCTAAACTGACCTCTCTCTCTCTCTCTCTCTCTCTCTCTCTCTCTCTCTCTCTCTCTTTAAACTCTACACCCGCCCCTCTCTCTCTTTGTCTGCCAGTCTGGACAACAGAAGGAGAATGACAAAAGCAAAGGAAGTCAGACAGAGAGAAGGCAGTGTGTGTGAAAACATGAGCAGTAAACGATCAGTGATTGCCTTTGGCTGCAAAGCCAACAATTGAGAGTTGTTCTGTTTTTTCCCAGGCCGCTTAACAACAGTCCAGTTCTTTCTAGACGCCCCACTCCATCACTATTTCCCCATCCCCAAACCCCCATTCCCTCTCTTCTCACACTCCTTGCCTCCTTCATCTGACCCCTCCCCTCTCTCTCAAACATCCTCTCCTCAGTCTAAACAAGTGTTATATACATATCCTTTTTATCAGGAAACAAAGAAAAAACAAAGAAGAGTAAAACAAAGAAAAGCGGAAATAAAGCCAAATTGCATATAGGATTGGACCCCCAGTTATTTAAGTCTCTAAACGGGCTTCCTGCACTTCTGGACCACTGCTTCACTCTGGACAACTAACAGAGCACTGATTTGCACGTGCTGTAACTGGAGGATGACGAAGTGCAAAGAGAAGGCAGAGTGACTGCCTTTCATTTCACAGGAAGAGCGATAGAACCTGAATGGCTCTACTTTTGAATACCATCAGCTACGAGGACGTTCACAGAATTAAATGAATCCCACAGCTGACTCACACACGTGATAGCGGCAGATGAAAAACAAACAGTGCTGAAGGGCCTAATGTCTCGTCAGTCCGTCTCTCTTTACAATCCACTTTGTGATCAGTACAAACCAGATGTATGTTTTCTTGATGAGCTGGAGGGCAGAAAGGAAATCTGTTGAAACGATTTACCGCCCTTGATGTTTGTTCATGCACCAGAACTGATCACGCCATCACATTTGTGATTCATTCTCTGTGCACTGCTCATTCTCTCGAAGGGGTGGAAGGAGAATGTGTGATAGGGGACTGAATTTATTGATTGCTGGTGGTCAGACTACCAACTAACACCAACACTAGAAGGACTTTCATATCATGCAGAATATTCAGTGTATATATGTGAAGTATTACGTGATATATGCTCTTGAGCTATCTGGTCTGCAATTAGCGTTTTGTTGCCAGTCATTACCCAACTGTAAAAAAAAAAAGTTTGATTTTGTCCACGTCAAATATCGCGACAAGTTTACTTGGTTGTTGCCTATGATGATATATTTGAATGAAAGAAGTGCTCTGCGTACACCACATGTTTCATATGTCACACATTACACGTGACATGTCACGTACATACAAAAGCACAGAGTATTGTAAGTCTACTAGGAATGATGCAAAAAACCTTCTTTCTACAAGATGCCAACGTCTGGAGGTGAAGAACAGACCGTTATGGATTGGCACATGCCTCGTGTCAGCAGGGAACAGATGGAAAATTATGGTGTGAATAGTCTGGGCACAAGAAGGATTTCACTCCATCCCCCTTGTGTGTGTGTGTGTGTGTGTGTGTGTGTGTGTGTGTGTGTGTGTGTGTGTGTGTATGCGTGAGTGTGTGCAAGCGTGCATGCGTACGCGCAACCGTGAGTGCGTGCGTGTGCATGTGTGTGCATATGAATGTGTGTGTGTGTGTGTGTGTGCGTGCATGCGTGAGTGTGTGCGCGCGATGTGTGTGCGTGTGTGTGTGTACGCATGCGTGAGTGTGTGCAAGCGTGCAAGCATGCGAGAGTGTGTGCGCGAGTGTGTGTGTGTGTGTGTGTGTGTGTGTGTGTGTGTGTGTGTGTGTGTGTGTGAGTTGTGTGTGTGTGTGTGCGTGTGTGTGTGCGTGTGTGTGTGTGTGAGAATGAAAATAAATCCCTTTGTTTAAGAGAAGGAAATCATTGGCGCCTATGGATTTTTTCAAGTTATGCTTCAATAAGACCCCCCCCCCCCCCCCCAATCTTTTGCTCTTAGTATGAGTGCACCACCTACTCCCTTAGCGGTAGTTTATGGTCAGAATGACGTGGTGCTGTTTACAGAATGACGTGACGTGCTGTTTACAGAATGACGTGCTGTTTACAGAATGCTCAGGGTCAGATTTCAGTGATGGCATTCCTTGGCACACCTGGAGCTTTCAATACGCTCAAGCACCAAATGTATAAACCTTCGGATAATTTCCGAACAATCAGGATGCTTAGACACTCTCCCCTGAATACCCTTCGGCAATGGGTGCAGTAATCAACCAATCACAGCGCTCACGTCACAGCGCTCACGTTTTAGGTAAACACGAACCAATCAATCAATAGTGTTCCCTTTATCAGTTGCCTCTGGGGATAAGTCTGCTGAGGACACCAGTGTACGGCTGCATTCTTGTGTGTCTCTGGATTGTCATGTTGCAGACAGCCCACCTTTTGCTGTCTTGCACATCAATGTCAATAGCGTGCACTGGAACCCCCCCCCCCCCCCCCCCCATGATGGCAGGGGATGCGTTCAATAAGTGGTGCTATTTTCAACATTCTAACCACTCTTTTTTTTTTTTAGCATAGTTACTGATCATCCAAAGAAATTAGTTTTTTTTATTTGGATCCTGCTGTAACCAAACCTTTCCCACATCAACTATTTATTTCTTCCCCAAAGCTTGATTTAAGTTGTCCTGTCACGCTACCTTAGCAGAGTGGTGAATATATAATAAGGAATGACGACTTAAATATTCAGGGTTTGAAACCCATGATAGGCGCATCTCTGTTGGATTTATGAGCTCTGTTACCTCTTATTTAGAGTTGACTGTGCTGTGGGCTCAAATCGACGGGGGGGGGGGGGGGGGGGGGGGGTGGGTGTTGCAACCACACAGTGTTCTATGGCTGAAACGGGAGGACTGGAACCGTACAGTATGCTATAGGCTGAAATGGATGATTGGAACTGTACAGTGTGTTGTGGGCTGAATGGAATGATTGGAACTGTACAGTGTGCTATGGGCTGAAATGGAATGATTGGAACTGTACAGTGTGCTATGGGCTGAAATGGAATGATTGGAACTGTACAGTGTGCTATGGGATGAAATGGAATGATTGGAACTGTACAGTGTACTGTGGACTGAAATGGAATGATTGGAACTGTACAGTGTGCTATGGACTGAAATGGAATGATTGGAACTGTACAGTGTGCTATGGGCTGAAATGGAATGATTGGAACTGCACAGTGTGCTGTGGACTGAAATGGGATGATTGGAACTGTACAATGTGCTATGGGCTGAAATGGGATGATTGGAACTGTACAGTGCGCTATGGGCTGAAATGGAATGATTGGAACCACACACTGTCTTACAGGCTGAAATGGGAATATCGGTACTGTACAATGTGTTATGGGCTGAAATGGGATGACTGGAACTGTGCAGTGGGTTATGGGCTGAAATGGGATGATTAGAACCACACACTGTCTTATAGTCTGCTGAAATGGGATGATTGGAACTATGCAGTGGGTTATGGCTGAAACGGGACTATTAGAAACATACATTGTGCTGTCTGTGCAAATTTTGCCTGTGCAAATGTGTGCTGTCTGTAGGAAGATTTGAACCACACAGTTTGTTATGGGCTCAAATGGTAGGATTGGAATCGTACAGTGTGTGGTGGACACACATGGTAAGAAAAGAACCACACAGATTGTTTTGGGCTGAAATAGGATGATCAGAAGCATGTGGTGCGCTATGGGCTCAAATGGGATTACTAGAATCAGACCAGGATGAAAAGTGAAAGTAGTATCATCATGAACACAGTTTGATCTTTTTATCTAATGGCTGATCGAAAATAAATCCAATATCATCTTCGTTGCTAAATACTCCTGAACTGATCAGGATAAGATAATTAATTGCTCAGAATCTTTACAGCATGCTGTCATGGTGCCCCTAGTTTCTATTTCCCCCCTGACGAACCACGCCAACAAAGAGTTCATGTCAAAGTCGATGGGGCTTCAGATTGTAAATTGAGGATAATGACAAATGGGGATTCTTTTTAAGTCTTTCCTGTGCATATTGAGTTAAAACAGACACTCTCCACACGCCAACGAAGAGGAGGGACCGTTGTAGTGTGTATTCTCAAATGAATATGACACTGCCAACTCCATGTAAACTACTGTGGCATATACTGCGGTGCTATAAGTCTGGGTGTGGGAAAAGTCAGAAAAAGTTTTGCCAGATGTATAATGCCACTGACAGTACCTGAGGGTTTAAAAATAGGTTTAAAACATCCTATAGCCTGATGGTTGTTGGGATAGAGAGTCGCGCAGAGAGACTTAAGCATGGCAGTATGATAGGCAGTCCCATCCCTCTCTTCCTATCGCTATAAGCTTCCCCAACTGAATCAGATGCCCCATATATTGCTCGTTTCACAGAGAGGGTGTCCAAGCTGTAAATGTCCGGCCCCATGATTAGCTCGAACCCTTGATCATATCTACGCATGATAATCGTTTGACTACGGGCCACAGTAATCTATGCTGGAGTAGTAGATAGATAATGTTGCTGCTGCTGACGATGACAGAAAATGGACATGCTAGATTTGGCACGAGAAAGGAAAACCAATTCCACCGGTCTGTCCATGACCTTCCGACCATCCAGTCTCTTCTTTTTGTGAGTGTCTTAATAGACACTGACTACCATCAGTTTTCAGCTGTATCTTCTTCTCTTCAAAGGAAAACCTTTTCGTCAAAATTCCTATGGAAACCAGGTTCAGTGGATAACGCATTCGCAAAGGAGACGAGAGGTCCAGGTTCGAGGTCATTTTTTCCCCCCCTCCCCCCCTTTTCGTTCGCTTTTCCGGATCTTCCAGGTGACATTTTAACTCAGGATCCCAGGGCAACCGGACAGTTATCCCTTGAAAAATTCTGTTTTTAAAAATGCACGTTGATCTGAAAATCAAGAAAATACAGAAGCAGGAAAAAAGAGTGATGCTGTACTGTGGGGAAGCAGGTGGGGGGAAGGGGATGCTCACGATCTCCCCCATGACAGTAGCTCGATTTCAACACAGGTAGATAAAATGATGCAATACAATACACCATACAATACAGTTCAGTACAGTACAATACAGTGCAGTACATTACAATACAGAACCTAACATACAGTGCAGCACAATACAAAAACTGTGCGATACCATACAATACAGTGCACCAAAATGATAAAAACAGTGCAGCACCATACAATGCAGCGCAGCTCCCATAACATACAGTGCAGTACCAAACAGTACAGTGCAGCACCATACAATACAGTACAGTACCATTCAACACAGCACAGCACCATACAATACAGTGCAGCAACATTCAATACAGCAGAGCACCATACAGTACACTGCAGCACCATGAAATACAGAGCAGCACCATGAAATACAGTGCAGCACCATGAAATATACTGCAGCACCATACAATGCAGTGCAGCAACATACAATATAGTGCAGCATCATCATACAACACAGCGCAACACCATACAATACAGTGCAGCACCATACAATGCAGTGCAGCATCATACAATACAGTGCAGCAGCATACAACACAGTGCAGCACCATACATTGCAGTGCAGCACAATACAATACAGTCCAGCACCATACAACAATACAGAACAGCACCATACCATACAGTGCAGCACCATACAATACAGTGCAGCAGCACCTACAATACAGTGCAGCACCTTACAATACAGTGCAGCACCATACAATACAGTACAGCACCATACAATACAGTGCAGCAAATTAAACATGATGCAGTGATTTTTTTTCCGGGTAGTTATAGAGCATACTCGATAGAACTCGTTCCCACGCTACCTGAAACCATTGGGGGAAAAACATCCACAACGACCGATACTGATATCACAGTGTACACGCCATTTCCGAACGTTCGCATAAACATTCCACTTTTCCCAAAGGCCCGGAACAGCAATTTTCTCTGAGATGGGTTTATGCCTGTGGGAATCGTTCACGGTACCAATCATCAGCACTGGATCTTATGGTGCGGTCATTGCTGGCAGGTGAAGATTGGTCAGACCATTGGCTGAAACCATAGAGGATGGAACGGGGGGGAGGGGGGGGGACAGAAAGGAACAGCGCAGCTTGACGCTATCTGTCTGTGCTGCCTGGGAGACAATGGCGTTGTCAGATTGATGTGGTGTGGAGTCAAGACAGTAAAGGACCCTAAAGCGGAGGAGAGGATAGGGGATAAGGGTGGAGAATTGGTCAGGCAGATGATAAGACGAAAAGTGATGGGGGGATGGGCTGGAAATAATAGGGGAGACAGGAGGGATGGGGAGAGGCAATGGGGCGGGAAGGGGCAATAATAGGGGAGACAGGAGGGATGGGGAGAGGCAATGGGGCGGGAAGGGGCAATAATAGGGGAGACAGGAGGGGCGGGAAGGGGAAAATCATGTTGAATTAATGTGTTTTGCTTTCCAGTATAGTTAAGTGGATGGCGTGTTTGATCTCTCATTGTTTGTTTTTTTTTTTTTTTCTTTTGTCGTTGCTGTTGCTTCAATTTTGCTGCGCCTGTCTCTGTATATCGAGCTTTCGCCTTGATCGATATGGCAACTGTGATGCAGTTAATGGTGATGATGAAGGAAAAAACGACGATGACGATGATAACGATGATGATGATGACGACAACAGTGAACATGATGCTGGCGAGAATGATGATAGTGGTGATTACATGACTAGTGACAAGGATGGTGATGATGATTTAAACCAATAATCGCCAGTATTCCACAGGGTATTTTCTACTACTCCTTTGATTCCAGGCCAGACCTGTCTCAGCCTTGACCTGCTTCTGTCTTCCAATCTACTAGTTAACCTGCCCTGCTTCTTTTGCATGGTCTGCATGCCAGCATGAGTCAGACACGTTAGAAAGAACGACTCATTAAATCAGCCATAAGCAGTTAACAGCTGTGCAAAAAACGGAAAAGCATAAGAAGTTTTGGTTTGTCGACATATGTACGAGCCCTACATGACCACCTTCATAGTCACAGTCCCAAACACTGAGAACACTGATGTTCAGTCACCATGCGTTTCCCTTCCTTCACCTTCTTTAACTATATGGGCCTTAAGTCAAATTGTTAGAGCGTTTGGAGACAGCTCCAACCGTTGCTATTCGATTCGTTCGGGTCGAATTTTTTTTCGGCTCGAAACTCTGTCTACCCAGCAGAAAAAGAGCCTCTGTTTCAGCTCATCAGATGTTAAGGCGGCCGAAGGAGAGGGATGGTTTCACCTTCTAAAATGCCGTGCCCTAGACGCGGTGAATTTCTCACTGTTCACTGCGCCAAACGGCGTTCAGGTTATGGGACTTGAACTTTTTAATCTACTATAGATATATGGAGCCTGATCTGGCCCAGTGGTTCATACATTGTTCTCTTGATCCAGGGGTCTGGGTTCAAAATCTTTTGAGACAGAAGGGCAAGAGAAGAGTTTCACTTGGAAATCGACATTTTTGCAGACTTTCTATCCCATGCAAGCCTTTAAAATGCGACTTTAAGCCAAGATCCAGCGTATGCCAGAGGGACCTGTTGTCAAATACTTGCAGCCTGGGAGCAGACGGTAGTGAGTTTGAATTATGGCTTGAAAACCCTTTCTGTCCACTCAGCAGTAAATGAATATCTCGTTCAGTTTGGGCAAGTTTAAAGCGTTTTGAAGGAGAGAGTGAGTTTCGATTTAAATTATGCCACCCATACACACTGTAAATGCTAACAAGTTCACTGCTTTACGGATATCAGGCTACGGGACTTTTAACCATTCTATAAACTGTGTGTCAATGCATACATCTAAAAAGAAAAATTGAGCAAGAGAAAACAAAAGTCTTGCACTAACGTTCAATTCTATTCAATATTTTGTGGAAGGCCAAGCCATGGCGTGCGAGTGGGATGGATTATGGCAATAACAAACCAAACCAACCTCAACCAAAATAAAGAGTGCACAACGGCGTTGCGTTAAACATCCCATGGACGGAACATCAAAATCTCGCTGACGGTGAACTGGCAGTTCTTTCTGGACAACTAAGAATAAAAAGAACACTACATGTCTAATGGACAGGAAAGCAAAACCCACCACGTTTTTTTCCTGCACCTATTGGCAGACGAATAATGTACAGGGTGCTATGATCCAACATCATGGAAATGCAAAACAGATCGGCAGTGATGGCATGCTGCTGTGCATCAGTCTCAGGTTTTTTCAGTAAACTATACTGTTCAAAAAAAGAAACGCATGGGTGCTTAATTTCAAATATTTCCATATTCCAGAAGCCAAAATCAAATTGCAACCACAGTAAATGTTCTCCGAACTGTTTACCTTGTATCGAGGTCAAAAGTTTAGCTACGTAGTACGCACGTGCGCCTCGGAGCGAAAATGTTGGTTTTGACCTTTTTGCTGGCCGCGTCGTTACGGTTGAGTGGATCCCCAAATATTGGTGAACAGTGTGCTCACACATAGGCCTGAGGAAATCCAGTAAAAAGGGACAGATTTTGCCGATGCGTATCTCGGAAAATCAAACAACAAAAATGCCCCCTTTGAGGAGAGATGACCGTTGGACTGCTGTTGGGGCGTCTCAGGCAGACCAGAGCCACAGTCAGGTCGCACGTCAGTTCAACGTTGCTCAGAGCACCATCACCAGGCTCTGGGCCAGGTTTCAAGACACTGGCTCTGTGGATGACTTGCCTCGGGCTGGTAGACCACGGGCCACAACTGCAGCTCAAGACAGGCTGATACTGCTGCGACATCTCTGAAATCGGTTCTTGACGGCTAGAACCAGTGCCCAGGAGCTCCCTGGACCCCGCCGAGTGTCGGACCAGACAGTAAGAAACCGCCTGCACGAGGTCGGTCTGAGGTCGCAGAGACCGCTGAGAGGAGCGATCCTCACCCGTCGCCACCGCCAGAACCGTGTGTTGTGGGGCAATCAGCACCGTCGCTGGACCGTCCGGAACCACTGGAGACACATTGTCTTCAGTGATGAGTCGTATTTTCTTGTCCAGCGGCATGACAGGCGGAAGAGGGTGTACAGGCGACAAAACGAACGATACGCCCCCAACTGTGTGGATGAGGCACCACCCCACGGTGGCGGAGGCGTTATGGTGTGGGGGGGGGGGGGGGGGGGGGGGGGGGGGGGGGGCCATCAGTTCTGGTCAACGAAGCCACCTGGTTCACGTCCAAGGCCGCCTGAACGCCCAGCGCTATGTGGACGAAATTCTGCGCCCACACGCCCTCCCCCTTCTCGGCTCCCTGGGCCCGTGTTCCAGCATGACAACGCCCGCCCTCATGCAGCTAGACTCACCACCGAGTTCCTCGCCCATCACGACGTCCACGT
>JADBJO010000162.1:617500-642500 GCA_016801955.1 Conus betulinus
AGGATCTCAATGGTGGGTTGGCAGGGTTGTGTGTCACGATCAGAGGTGGGCGAGGTTCTGATACTTGTTTTGATTTGTACTGGAGCGCCTCTTGTCGGGAATGCGTCGGACTTTTTCTGCTGCCGTTTGGACAACGTTTTGCTTGTAGCCATGTGCCTGGAAGTGTTTTGGATTTCCCGGACCCTTTCTTCAAACACAGCATTGTCTGAGCACAGTCTCTAAGCCTCAGGAACTGGCTGAATGGAATGCTCCTGTGTACATGTCCAGGATGACATGACTGGGGACTCAGATAAGAATGTGCATCAGAGGCTTTGTATAAAGATCTGTTTGAAGGAATCCATCTTTTAAGGAAATGGCTATATCCAGGAACGGGATACTGCATGGCGATGTATTGAAGGTGAACTTGATGGTTTCATGGAACGAGTTTATGTGATCCATAAACTGTTCCAATTCATCTTCTGATTTCACCCACAAGACAAAAATGTCATCTATAAAACGTTTCCATAAATGGTCAGGAATATAAACAGGACTGGAGGCTAGTAATTGCTGTTCCAGCCACGCCATGAACAGATTCGCAACTGCAGGGGCATGTGGGGTACCCATTGCTGTGCCAAAGATTTGGTGATATACGTTTTCATCAAAGCGAAATACATTATTTTTTAGCACATGGTCTGCCATTCGGACAACTTCAGTGGCTGGTGGGATATATCGGTATTGCAGTGGTTGTCCAGGAAGTGGTGTAATGCTGTTTTGAGATCGTCATGAGGAATGTTGGTGTACAGGCCAACAGCATCGATTGTCACCAACCTCGTGTCCTGATGGAAAGGCCCATAGGCTAGATTCCACTGTTGTATAATGCGGAGCATGTGTGTGGAATCCTGAATATAGGTTGGAAGGTTGGTGACAAAAGGTTGTAGCCAGCTGTCTACCAGTTTGGAGATTTTTTTTTTTCCGTTGGTCCGTTTATTCCTGAGACGATCGGTCTTCCTGGAGGTTTAAATGGATGCTTGTGTATCTTAGGCAGGGTATAGAATCTGTGACATGTAACCTGAGAAGGCTCTGTCTCTGCCCATTTTAACGTGGTTTTACTAATGTATCCTTTGTTATATATATCTTTCAAAATTTGGTTGGATTTTTTGGCGATTTCACAAGTTGGATCTTTAGACAGCTTTGTGTAGTGATTTTGATAGCTCAGTCGCCTGTGTGCCTCATCCATATAATCCTGTACATTTTGCACGACTACTTTGCCTCCCTTATCTGCCTCCGTGATACGTATTTTCCGGCTTCTTATTCAGCAACGAGCCTGCTTCGTTGTCATTCTTGATCTTGCACCTGTTGTTGTTCTCCTCGATCTTGTTCATCTTCTTGTTCCCTTTCTCTTCTTCTTCTTCTTCTTCTTCTTCCCCGCCCCACTCCCCATCTATATATATATATATATATGTGTGTGTGTGTGTGTGTGTGTGTGTGTGTGTGTGTGTGTGTGTGTGTGTGTGTGTGTATGTGTGTGCGTGTGTGTGTGTGTGTGTGTGTGTGTGTGTGTGTGAGTGTGTGTGTGTGTGTGTGTGTGTGTGTGTGTGTGTGTGTGAGAGAGAGAGAGAGAGAGAGAGAGAGAGAGAGAGAGAGAGAGAGAGAGAGAGAGAGAGAGAGAGAGAGAGAGAGAGCCTTTCGTTCATTAACCTTCTGATTACAGATAATGCGTTAAAGCTGGCGTAGAAATCACCCACGTTTGACATTGCTCTCTTCCGAGATTTAGATGCGTTGCATGAGCACTTCTAAGTCCAAAGAGAGTGTGCCCTTTATGACATCAGTTCTGGAACGCGCGCTTAGGGAAAATACATGCTTCTTGGATGCACTCAACATCACCCACCTACCCACCCACCCACTCACACACACGCATAATTTTTTTTCTTTGCTGTCTGCTTTATTTCCACCCCACCCTTCTTTTCTTCTTCCTCTTCTTCTTCATCATCATCATCATCTTCATCTTCTTCTTTCTTCTTCTTCTTCTTCTTCTTCTCTCTCTCTCTCTCTCTCTCTCTCTCTCTCTCTCTCTCTCTCTCCCTATCCTTTAGACAAATAGCTGCCACTCTTGTCAACGCCCTTCCAATCATTCCAGACTTTGGCATGACCGTGGCTTCATGAGGGGGAGGCAGCCATGCACTGTTCTCGGGTCCGAATAATTGATGGAGCTTCATTGGCCGTGAAAGATTTCCGTTTCCAGTCCAGTGAACTTTCCAGTGGCTCTTCCCAGGTGCTGATGGCACTGACTCGTGGGCAGTCAAGCGAGGACAGACCTCTGAAGCCTGAAGACAATTCACAGAGAACGCTGTGACGTCGATCATGGGATGCAAAAAATCAGAGAGGTCATCGAAGTATGGAAGAGTTCATGCAGAAAATCCCAGGAAACGCGAAGGATTAAAAAGCTGACTTTAGCGTCTGTTCTTCCCAATCTACAGGCACAGCAACTAGGCAGAGTGATCACTGCATTCTAGAAATGTTACCATTGAAGATTACATAAATGTTAAAGATTAATGAGATGACAAGTCCATGATGACAATGCACAAGAACCATGAGATGACAAGTCCACGATGACAATGCACAAGAACCATAAACGATATGGTCTTAAATTCAAGAACTACCAGTGAATTTCAAATGCTCACACAGAAGGAACTTTTCAGTTTGCTTGTTTCTTTTTTCCATCATGACGTACTCATCTCTAGGTTCTGTGCACAAAGAAGATCGCCAGAGGGGTGTAATTTTTACAAGGAAATCAAAGATGTTCACCACAGTCTTTTTTCGTTCGTCTTTTTGTTTCTGTTTCGTTTCAACTGTCTTGCTTTCCTTCCTTGCTTTATTTTTCCTTTCTTTTGTCTTCCGTCCTTTCTTCCATCCCATTCTTCCTTTGTTTCTGTCTTCCTTCCATCGTTCCTTTCTTTATTCTTTCCATCCCCCTTCTCTTTCATCCTTTTTACCTTCTTTATTACCCTTCCCATCTACCTCTAGTCACCCCTCCCTGCTTTACATTTCTTCCTTTTACAGTGCTTCCGTTTCCCTTCCTTTCTTTCCCTTCCAACCTCCTTTTCTTCCTTCATTTCCTCCTTTCTTTCTTTTTTTATCCTCTCTTTCTTCCTTCCATCATTCCTGAATGCTCCCTTCCTTCCTTCCTTTTTTCCTTTCGTTTTTTTCTTCATCCTGGCAGCATACTGCTGTCCTTGCTAACCAGCGGGAATGATGAGATGATCATGGGTTGTGAGGGAAATAAGCGTTCGCAGTGTTGAGTCGTAAATGATTGGCCGTATTTAGCTGATGGTAAAAATACTGACTTTTCCAATCTGGTGAGCCTTCCAGTGGTACCTGCCAGGTTTTGACTGGCACTGAGTGATAATCTGTCAAGCTAAGAGGTCTCTGCTGGCTGAAGACATTTTACAGATGTTATGACGTCAGTCATCGGTTACAAAAGATTGGAATGGTCGTCGATGTATGGAGGGATTACAGTGGCCGATTAAAGAAATGTGACGGATTAAAGTAATGACTTTAGTGTCTTTTTTTCCCAATCTTCTTTGAGCGCGTTCTTTTTAACAAGGAACTCCAGCAGAGGGGACTGACTGTAGAATTCCAGAATTACCACTATATAAGATCAAATGTGAAAGATTAAAGAGCTGACTTGGGAGTATTTTTTAATTTGATTTTTGTTTGTGTCTTTTTCTTTTCTTTCTTTTCATCTTGCACATGATCGGAATAAATCCATCTCAGAATTCTAGAACAATTACAAGTGAATATCAAAGTCATTATCAGGAACTTTTTAGTTTCCACTTTTCTTTCATTCTTTTTATCTTGAAACAATCATCTCTAGCCCTGCAACATGGCTAGAAAGTGTAAATTTGTGTTTTTGTATTCTTGACAGGAGCATGGTAGATTATATTCACGCTCTTTCTTTTTCCAAGTTATTTATTTTGTTTGCTTCTTTCTTTCTTATTTCCTGTCTGGTTTTAGCGTTATTCTCCCTTTCATTCTTTGCTCCATCCCCTCTTACTTTTTTTTTTTCATGTCTTTCTTCTTTCCATCTGTATTTTTCTTCTTCCTGTTGGTGTTTCATTTCTTCTTCTTTCCTTCCTTTCCTTTCTCTCCTCCATTATTTCTTTCCTTCTTGTTTCCTTTTCCTTCCTTCCTTTGTCCCTTCCTTTCTTTCTCCCATTCTCCCTCCTTCTTTCTTCTTCCTTCCATCACTCCTGTAATCCTCCATACTTTCTTTCATGCTTTCTTTCGTTCCCTGCTCCACCATTCTTTTTTTTCCTTTCTTTCCTTCCTTTTCTTCCTTCACCCTTTCATCTTCTCTCCTTTTTCATTCTGAGAGCAGATTGCTATCCTTGCCAACATCAAGCTACTCAGTCCCAGAGACGGTATGACCTTGAGGTGTTAAAGAAAATAAGCAAACCTACCGTTGAGTCATGATTAATTGATGGCATTTAATTTTCGGTTAAAACAAATATCGACTTTTCCAGTCTGGTGAACTTTGCAGGGGAACCTGCCGAGAGTTAACAAGCACTAACTGGTGATCAGTCAAGCAGGGAGGTCTCTGCTAGCAAAAGGCATTTTACAGAGGGTGTTATGACGTTAGTCATGGATCACAGATGATCGTTGAGGTCAGGGGGAATTACGGTGGGATATCAAAGAAGTCTGACGGATTAAAGAACTGTCCGTTGTGTCTTTTTCTCTCTTTTCTGATATTTATCTTCTTTTGTTTATTTTTTTTTCAGGCGAGGCGCAGCAACAGTACTGATCGATTCTAGAATTCTAGAGGTATTACTGCAGGAATTAAAACAATTTCAAAGATTAAAGAGCTGAATTCAGTATCATATTTCTTTTGTGTGTGTGTGTGTGTGTGTGTGTGTGTGTGTGTGTGTGTGTGTGTGTGTGTGTGTGTGTGTGTGTGTGTGTGTGTGTGTGTGTGTGTGTTTGTGTGTGTGTGTGTGTGTGTGTGTGTGTGTGTGTGTGTGTGTGTGTGTGTGTGTGTGTGTGTTTTCTTTCTTTTCATCATGCACAAGATCTCAGTAGATCGATCCTAGAATTGAGTGGAATTACTGGAGAAGATCAAACAAATAGTCACGCCAGAGGAACCAGTTTCAGTTTTTCTTTCTGTCTGCTTATTAACATGTCTAACCCTTGTGCATGAAGAAGATCGTTTGAAGAGCGAAGAACATCGTCTGAAGAACGTAAATTTGCCGTTTGTTACACAGACACGAAATATGTGTTCTTTATCATTTTTTTTCTGTGTTGTTTGTCTCGTTTTCTTGTGTCCCTTTTTTTCCCTTCCTACGCACCTGCCTTACATTTTTTCTCCCCCCCCCCCCCCCCCTTTCTTTCTTTCTTTCTTTCTTCCCCGATTCCTTCCAATCAATCTCCTTTTTTTCCCGTTTTTTCTGGAACAGACCTGCCATCTTTGCCAGCAACTGACCGGTCAATCCAACTGATGGGGTGATCGCAGGTTTATAAGGAGGAAAGCCTGTGTACTGTTCATGAGTCCCACGTGATTGACTTCATTGACTGTATGTCGTCGAATTTTCCAGTCTGGCGCAGTGCAAGCTGATTTGTATTGACTGGCACCGACTAGTGGTCGAATAGATAATGAGGTATACAGACTGAAGGCAGGTTACAGAGGATGTTGTGACGTCCGTCTTGGATTAAGAACACTTGGATATCGTTGAAGTCTGGGGGAATTACAGCGTAAGACCACAGCAATGTGGAATACTAAAGAGTCAAGTTCAGAATCTTTTTTTATCTCTCCTTTTCTGGCTGGTGGTGGTGGTAATTTGTTTGCTTTATCAGACAAAGCAACAAAGTGCATTGATAGTAGATTTCCAGGCGTTCTCATTGTGGAAGATTAGATAAATGTCAAAGCTTAAAAAGCTAACTTGAGCGTCTTCATTTTCTTTGATTTTGCGTCTTTTGTTTCTTTTCTTCATGCTCATAATCTCAATGGGATCGGTCAGAGAATCCGAAAAGAAGACCTGATGGGCATTAAGCAGACGCTCTCGTTTAAGGAACTGTTTCGGTACCCTTTTTCTTTCAATCTAGATACAAACGCTGCTAGTCCTTGTGCACGAAGGAAATGGATATAACAGTGTAAATCTTTATTTTGCTTTCTACACGGGACGAGTTACATATTCTTTACTCATTTTTCGTTTGTTCCATGTTTTTCTTTGTCCCATTTTTGTTCCATGTTTTTCTTTGTCCATTTTCCCTTGCCCTCCTTTGCCTTTTGCCTCCTTTCCTCTGACACAAAACTGCCATTTTTGCCAACAATTGGCCAATCAATCCAGACGATGGAATGCTCGTGGTTTTGTACAGAAGGAAGGCCATGTCCTGTTCATCAGTCTGGAAAGATCGATCGAATTTCATTGACCATGTAAGATCCACTTTTCAGTCTGGTGCATTACAAGCTCAGTTGTGCTGACTGGCACTGACTCGTGGGGTCGGTCGGGTAAGGACATCTGCAGCCTAGAGACAATTCATAGAGGGTGTTGTTTATTACAAGACACTTGCAAGGACGTTGATGCGTGGAAGAATGACAGAGGAAGATCAAAGGAATGTTAAGGGTGAAACAAATGACTGAAATGTACGTTTTCATTTTGTGTTTGTTATTGTTATTGTTGTTGATTCCCGCAGCAACAGGGTGGGTAGGCTGCAAACATCTAGAGATATCACTGTGGAAGATCAAATAAATGTTAAGGATTAGTCAGCTAATGTTAACCCCTCCCCCCTCCCTTCGTTATCCCCTCCCAAATTTGTGTTTCCTTCTTTTTCAATGGGATTTACTTGTGAATACAACATAAATGCTCGTGCTTTTTTTTCTTCTCAGTTTCCTTCAATAGTTCGATTTTTTTTCTCACTTTCCTTCTATAGTTCGTTCTTCATATCTAAATACAGCTTACTGCTAGTCCTCATACATGAAGAAAGCAATATAAGAGTATAATTTTTTGTATTCTGCTCTCTGGACAGGTACGTGGTGGACGTTCCTTGCTCTATTTTGTTCTTTGTTTCTTTGTCCACTTTTTCTATGTTCCTCTTTTTCCTTCCTTCCTTCACTCGTTTCTTTCCCTTACTTATTCTTCCCTGTTCCATTTCTTCTTTCCTGCCTCTTTTCGTTCCTTCCCTTTCCCTTCTATTCAGACTGAAAACCTACAGTCCTTGCTAAGACCAGGCCAATCAATCCAAACAATGGAATAATATACGGTATATAAGGAAGGACGCCTCTGTACCGTTCTTGAGTGATGAATGATTGTTGAAAATTCACTAACTGAGAAAGATCGACTTTTCCAGTCTGGTGAAAAAACTCCCTACTGGCACTGACTGGTGATCAGTCAAGTGGAAAGGTCTCTTCAGGCTGAAGACATTTTACAGAGGCTGTTAATGTTATGACGTCAGTTACAAGAGAGTGGAGTAGTCGTTAATGTCTGGAAGGAGTTCTATGAAAGGTTGGGGGGGGAACCTGAAGGATTAAAGAGCTTACTTCACTGTTTCTTTCCTTTGTCATCTTTCATTCGTGTTTATTTCTATTACTTATTGTTTTGTTATTCTGCTTACTTATTTGTTGTGTTTTTCTGCTTGTTTATTAGTTTGTTTGTTTCCGTTTATAGATACTGTCTTTATTAACATTCATTTCTATATTCCCTTCTGTCCTCCTTCCTGTTCTAGTACATAATTTCTATGATTCAGGCCGTTGGCATTCTCCATTCAGATCGATGTTGTTCTTTCTTGGCTCTTCTGGCTTTGTGCTTCGTTTTCAGAATGTGATTTATTTTCTCCACATTTCTGCTATCACTGAAATAAACGAATGATGAAACTAACGCACAAAGGTCAAATTAAATCATAAGATACGGAAATGAGCAAACCAACCATGGGACCATCCCACCAGCTTACTAACAACTGGAACGAGTGAATACATGTAGGAAATGGAAGTAACAATAAATAATCTCGTTGGGTGATTACAGAGCGTGATAGATGAATAACAGATTCATGGATACAATCGTGCGCGCGCGCGCGCGCGCGCACACACACACACACACACACACACACACACACACACACACACACATCTTTCACACAGACACAGTCCTACAGATTAGAAAAAGTAACAAATATATAACAAACAGTAGCAACAAACAGAGTTTACCGAATGACCTAACAGTTTGCCGATGTTGTGTCCACATTCTCTAGCCGCCCCTCCCCCCCCCCCCCCCCCCCCCCCCCCAACCAGCAGCCAACGTAATCCTCTTTCACACTAACTCATACGGACCACAGAGAACATTAGCCTCAGGCGTTTTTTTTTTTTTCCCCCTGCCTCTGAGTGACATGAGAATCAGACGCTACTTTCACTAGGAAACTCGTGTTTGGGAGGGGGAGGGGGATTAAGGGGCAGAGACTGACGAGGAAATGCGGGTTGAGGAGTGGAGTGATGGCACGGGTGGAAGGGAGGAAGGGAATGGGGAAGAGGCTAGCATTACTTTTAACTACCTTTGACTACTTCCTCCTCCCCCACTTTTTTCCAGTTAATGTTCTGTTTTTGCTTCAAACAGTTCAAATCCACATTATCACAACACGTTCAAAACATTTTCATTGAGCATTAATTAGCGATCACATTAGTCGTTACAAAAAATTCTCTTATTTACAACATCATATTAGTCGAAGCTCAATGGCTTTGCATGTCATTATTAAGTATATCATTATTGCAGTAAGTATATTATTGAGTGCCACAAACGAATGAACGACAATTAAGAAAAAAAAAAATAGAAGGCTAAGCACAACAAACAAAAGAAAAAATTTCAACGACGATTAAGGAAAACAAAACACGAAAACAAAACACTGAAAGCAACAACAAACAAACAAACAAAAGAGAGAAAAGGCAAACCATTATTTTCAAGCCAGCCAGAAGAAAAATCATTCATCACCGTTTTCTTTGGTAGCATATATATATAGTAGAAGAGGTCGAGAAACTAAGGAATACAATTAAAAGGGGGGGGGGGGGGGGGGGGGGGGGGGGGGGGGGGGGGGGGGGGGGGGGGGGGTCGGTGATCGAAAGCCAAAGTTTACAAAGTTTGCAAAATAAGTAGAAAACAAGGAAATAAATGGTACGACCCTGGAAAGGTAAAAGAAAGTAGAACAGGTATAAAAAAAAAGTAGGAAAATATAAGAATAAGTCCAAAAGTGAAAGGTAGGAAAAAGTACAAAATGGTAGAAAAGGTAGAAAAAAGATGGACAGTTAAGGAAAATGTAAGAAAAGTTTTCAAAAGGTAGTAAATTGGGGACGGGAAGGGGGGAGGGGGGAGGGAGAGGTTGGAAAGTTAAGGGAAAAGTAGTAAAAATAGGAAAAGGGTCAAAAAGGAAAGGAAAGAAAAAGAAAAAGGTTGTAGAAAATAAGAAAAGGTACCCCCAAATAGGATAATTTGAAGAGGGGGACGGGGGGGAGGGGGGGGGGGGGGAGATAGGAAAAGGTAATAAGGGATCCGGCGAGCGACGTTCGTAGAGTGAGGACGTGAATCGCATGCTCACTGCACAGGCCGAATCTGTGAACTCTCACGCAGTTGTTTTCGAGTATTGCGTTTACGCTTCGACTTCGATTTCCTTTCCGTCAACTGGAAAAGATGATGGAGAATTTTTCAATCGTTAACCCGGTATTTCTCAAATCAAAAGACATTCCCGATTACGAGAACCGTCCATCCGTTCCGGAAACATGTTTGCGGGGCGGCGAACGTGCTGCTGGTCAAGGTTCTGTTCTCTGTGCCCAGAACATACGTGGCCTTTGGCGTATTCATCCGGCCACGAAGGAGGCACGTATGGACATCCTAGTGAAGGGGATTGGATTGACAGGGGCTCTTTTCCAGGTGTCGAACACAAACCCTTTCATTCTCTGCAACGAGACAGGTGAGGAGAAACCATCAACAACCAAACTGTGGATCGATAATATTCCAGTATCTGTCGCAGAGTCTGAAATTGAACATTCACTCTCAAAACTCGGTTGTGAACTAAGATCTATAAAAATGAAAAAGCAAGGGAGGCGGACCACAAGTTGACTCCTTTCTTGACGGGTCGACGATTCGTTTTCATCATAGTACCCCCCCCCCCCCCCCCCCCCACACACACACACACACACACTCCTCCCGATAAAGTCATCAAACAGTAAACAAGTACGGTAACATTTGCTTCCCTAAGAAAACCTAACAGAGAGTAACTTTTATTCAAGACTGACACAGCCTTTTAAACTTGAATTAAGTCAGACAAATACAAAGACGATCTAACAGTGGGGGGGGAAAACAAGCGCAGGCCAACAATTCAACTGTCTTCATAGTAATGCCTTGGCAAAGATTTGGACTTGGGGGAGGGGGGGGGGGGGGGGGGGGGGGGGGGAGAAGAAGATGAAGTTGAAGATGGAGAAACTGGGAACAGGAAATAAGAAAATATATTATAGATATGAAAACTCTTCGCTAGCTGCATGAGGGAACCATCGTAACCCCTTTCGAAGGCTGTTCTATTTGTATTGCCTGCTCCGAGGCCTTTCGTCCGCTGGATCGGAACTCATCAGGGAAGCACGGCCGGTTGTGTCTGTGCTCCTGGCGTCAAATAGAGACACACCATAGTCCATAATACGTGGTGTTCTCACCACCAAGGGTTCAGAAAAGAATCCAACAGCACCCCCAAAGCAGCCAGTGAAGGGTAGTAAATGAAACTAAACGGAAGTGTGTGGAAGAAAAAAGTTGCTGAAAAACTAAAGACATTCTGCAAACAGTATAAAATGTATGGACAATATAATGTTCACACAAGAGAAGTGGGAGTTGTGCTAAGTGGAAAATCGAAATTTTTGCATTGACTTTGGAAAAAAAAATATCTTGTCAGAGTAAAAACGAATTATTGAAACTTAGAATGCATTTAGAAGATTTAGAAAAAACAACTAAAAGACAATCCCCAAAATGATACTATTCTTCCAGATCATATGAAAACCAAACAAAAACTAGAGATAATGCAAATTCATAAAACTAAAGGCGCTCAGGTTCGAGCTAGAATGAGATGGATCGAGGAAGGAGAGAAGAATTCTAAATAATTTTGCAGCCTGGAAAAGACGCGAAGTAATTATTACAAAACTGTGCAAAGTGTCAGGGGAAATTCTCACATATTAAAAAGAAATTCTGCGTGAACAAGCTTTTTTTCTATAAAAAGTTGTACAGCCAGAAAACTGAAGTGGACTATGTAAAACACGCAGCCGATAAATTCATGGAAAATGAACCAATGAAACGCTTAAATAAAAATGAAGCCATGGCATGCCAGGGCATGGTTCCGCTCACTGAGACAACTTCTGCTCTTAAATACTTGAAAAATGATCCTGCTCCAGGAAGTGATGGTCTGACAATAGAATTTTTAAAATTCTTTTGGGGAAGGATTACAAGTATTGTGACTAACTCCTTCATTGAATCATTTGATAAAGGAAAGCTCTCTCATTTACTTACTCTGATTCATAAAGGTAAAGGTTTAGACGGAGACCAATAACCTTGACAAATACAGACTGTAAAATCTCGGCAAAGGTTTTGGCAGAAAGATTAAGCAAAATAATACATGAATTAATAAATGAGGATCAAGTAGGATATACAAAAGGGAGAAGCACAGCAACCGTTTTACGAAACATTGGTGATGTGATTAATTACCTGAATAAAGCTGGTAAAGCTGGGTACTTACTGGGCTGGACTACTCAAAAGCATTTGCCTCTATTCAAAAAATTATCTTTTGCATGTGTCTAAAATGTTTGGTTTGGGTACGGATTTCAAGAAATGGATAGAGGTTTTGACCAATAGTAGCCAAAACAGTATTAACCATGGTGGATGGTTATCTGAACCATTTAATGTGAATATGGAATCAGGCAAGGCTGTCCACTCTCCCCTTTAACCTTTGTATTAGCAGTAGAACTGCTAGCAATTAAAGTAAGAAAGAGTAACATAACTGGTATTTGTGCGCCAAATCATGAGCCTGAACGAAGCCAGGCTATAAAAATGAACATCTGGCAGATGACACACAACTTTTTTTTTTAAATATAAAAAAAGACATGATGCTATCTTTTGAGATTCTAAAATCATTTGAAAAATTTTCAGGACTAAAACCTAACATGGACAAAACTAAGGCTTTAAGAATGGGCCGGCAACCGTGTGAACAAAATCTTCCTTTACATTGGTCGATGAAATTAAAATTCTGGGAATTTATTTTCGAAATGACACCATTGCAAAAGCGTTGAAGAGAATTGGAAAGGGCGATTTGAATATATACAAAAACTAATAAAGGACTGGATCAGAAGAGATCTTAGTATTCCAAGTAAAATTGTAGTGATAAAGACATTTGTAGTGAGCCAGTTTGTTTTCGTTATGAAAGCTATTGGTATTCCAAAAAATACATTGAATAAATCAACACAATGTTATACAAGTTCATTTGGCAAAGAAAACACAGCAACCACAGAGCATCTGAAAAAATAAAAGACAAGTAATGGCGTCTGACTATGAATATGGTAGCTTAAAATTGCTAAATATAAAAGAACTTCAACACTCATTTATTTGTAATGGGCGGGAAAATTGCTCGCCCAACTGAAGAAAACTAGTCTAAAATTCTCAAGTGGCACTTGAATAAAATATCATCTCACAATGGCACATTTCAAATCAGGCAAAACATGTATGGCAGATAGAGAAAATAGATAACGAATTCTGGAAAAATGTACTGACCATAAACTTGGACAACAAAAACGAGATACGTTAAAAAAAATATCTTGCTGTAACTTTTTGTCCCAATCATTATTTTTCAATAATTTGATAAGGTATAAAGATAAAACAGTATATTTCAAAAGATGGAAAAAGAAAAGGGATTACAGCATGTAAGAGATGTAGCGCACACAACAGAAGGCAGACTGCTCCACCCTTAAGAAAATGAAACTATTCTAGGATACAAAAGTGGCGAGACAATCTTCGAATACAATACATTTAAAAAAGGCTTTGCCAACAACCTGACTACAATGGTTAGAGAGCAACAGAAATTCTTAGAATGACATTGGTTCCGATGAATGTGATGCAATCTTATTTAGAACCAAACCTAAAAATATAAAAACACATATTTGACAAAAGGAAACAACCAAATGTAACACCACTTTTGGCACAGAAAATTAAACTTTAAAATAGACGAAAATATTTGGTTATCACCAAGGTTTGCTTCAAAGAAAGTTATATTACGAGAACTTCAATGGAAAATCATCCCTTATACATATCCTACAAATATGTTTTTACACAAAATGAAGGCAACAGAAACAAATAAATACAACTGTCCGAACGAAATTGACTTTTTTGATCACTTTTTTTTGCCCTCCTATACATAAACTTTAGAAAAGAGTGGAAACCCTTATTTCATATGAGGTTGGCAAGCTGATAAAACTTTCTTTGAATGACGTTCTGTCTAGCGTTCAAACAGACCAAATGAATAGATGTACTCGTTCAAAAATAAATCATATTATATTAATTGCTAAAATGTCTATCAGTATTGCTCGAAAACAAAAAAAAATATCAACAATACAAATGACTTTTTAATGAAACAAACTGCAGCGTTACCGGAACACGACGAAATAGAGGAAGAGCACAAAAAACAAAGTGTGAAGTAACGCACTTTAATGCACAACACAAAACAAGACAAGAATTTTCGGCAATAAACCTTCCTCAGCGACAAAACAATAAAAACAGTACAGACATACACACACACACACACACACACACACACACACACACACACACACACACACACTCACACACACACACTCACACACACACACACACACACTCTCTCTCTCTCTCTCACTAACACACTCACTCACTCACTTTTGTCTCATGCACACACACACACACACACACACACACACACACACACACACACACACACACACACACACACACTTATCTCGCTTCTTGGCTTTCCTCAGGTCTCCCTTGTGGACCTTCTTTTCTCTATAAGGGTGGCGTCTTTCGGGAAGTCCATTTCCGAGATTATGGGTGACCATCGTCCATGTCTTCTGTATTTATCTATCATCTTTCCTAGGGTCATGCTTGCATTCGTTTTCGTCGTTTTTTTTTTTCGTCAAGGATGATTACCGGGAATGATTAGAGGCTCAAGCTTGGCAGCGATGGTGTCGAAACTTGCATTCTTTTCTTATGATCACTGCTACATTCCTCATTCGTCACACTTCTGTACGTTTGTTGCGCATTTCTGTAGCTTCCATAGCCAGCCATTCTTCTTCTTCCTCTTTTTCTTCTTCAACTTTGCATACAAATGTCCATCAGTAAGCAGAAAACACAGATCTACATGCTAAGCAAGTGCTGAGGAAAGGAGAGAAACAGGGAGGGGAAGGAATAAGAAAAGGGGGAAAGAGGAAAGAACAAAGAGGCTGCCCTCATCGGAGAAAAGCCAATTGGTGAGCCGAGATTCAACACATGTTTACATACACCTCTACAATGCACCTCTGTCTGTCTGTCTGTCTGTCTCCTTTCTCTCTCTCTCTCTCTCTCTCTCTCTCTCTCTCTCTCTCTCTCTCTCTCTCTCTCTGGGGAAAACTGTAAGAAAAGAAAATAATGAAGCCTTTTGTTCCATTTATGTTGTTCTCGATGTATAAGCAGCACATTATCAGAGTGAGAGTGCCAATACACCTTACATTAGAACATTAACAAACCCAGACACTTTGTATCAATCGCCAAAACACTCAAATGAGCAAGAATATGTCCATTTGTAAGAGAACATATTGACAATGTGTAGTGTGTAAGGGAGTGATTAGGGAAAAAAAAATCTAGAAGTGGAAATTGTTTTTGTTTTTTCCGTTTTTTTTTGTTTTTGTTTTGTTTTTCCAGATGAAGAGGACAATGTGAAGCACAAAAAAATGAAGAGGTGGATTTCGGCCTTTGGGAAAAAAAGGAAAAAAAGGGGGAAAGCAAAGTCACCGCCTTAGGTGCTCCATTAATCCGATAACTGCTGCAACAAAAAAAGAAAAAAGGAACAGGTAATACGAAAACAGGTTAAAGCCAGAAGGTAGGAAAAAGTAGAAACACATGGGAAAACGACAGAACCTCCCCCCCCCCCCCCCAAAAAAAAAAAAAAAAAAAAAAAAAGAGAGAGAGAAAAAAAGCGTAAATAGGTAAGAAAAAGTGGGGGAAAGTGGCGGAAATGTAAAAAGACATAGAAAAAGAATAAAAAAAATGACAAGGTTAGAGAAAATGAAGTAAAAGGCCAGCACAAAAAGTTTGTAAGAAAAGAAGAAATTGTAGGAAAAAAATAGGTTGTTGGAAAAGGTGGTAAATGAGGAAAACGGTAGAGCAGAAATGAGGAAAACAGTAGAGCAGAAATGAGGAAAACAGTAGAACAACCCCTACACAGCCCAGTTTTGAAGCGACTCGGACAAAACATGGCTGAAAATAAATCATGGTTAAGTAACTGAGGCTGATCAGGCCAGGAATGCTTCCCGTTGGACTTACGCTCGTCTGGCTATGTGGTCATCCGCAGAGAGAGAGAGAGAGAGAGAGAGAGAGAGAGAGAGAGAGAGAGAGAGAGAGAGAGAGAGAGAGAGAGAGTCCTTTATCTTCACCACATAAAGATAAGATGATGGAGATAGGATGTATTAGCACACAATACCTGAACAGAGAGAGAGAGAGAGAGAGAGAGAGAGAGAGAGAGAGAGAGAGAGAGAGAGAGAGAGAGAGAGAGAGTAGAGAGGAATACGGAATACAGTTTAATCACGCACGGGCCATTGCCCCTCATGATGGGTACATACATGCAATCATTTTTCAGAACTGACAATTGTGAACACTGAAATAATAATCCCAAACTCACTTGTTAATAAATTTAAGAAGTGAGAATGGATAGCAACTTAAAGGCTTTAAAAAGATAGCTTGATAGATTCCTGACTGTTCTTTTTTTTCATGCGTACTCGCCATAAGCAATGTAAATCTCTAAACTGACTTGGCACTTTGTAATATTCAAGCGGAATGTACTATGCCCTTAGATCATACAGAACTGAACAGCATAAAACGAAATGTACCTCGCTTTCTTTCCCTTGAAGACAAAGTGGACATATTAATTCACTTTCACCGTGTGTTCTCTAGCGAATACGATGTACTGCGATTTCATAAATGCCAAGTTTAAATCTTGTCAATGTATATCTTAAATGCCTGTCTAATTTGATTAATAAATATATTTTAACGTCAGGGACAGTACAAAAGATTCTGTAAACATTAAACCTATGAATATTACTAATATGGAAATTCCAGTCTTACCATCTGCACGAAATCAACCTTTCCTTAAAACTGATCAGAAACTCGTTAATTCCCTCCACGCCTTGATTTAGCCACACAAATCCATATCCAGACATGCACAATTTTCTGCGAATATTTGAGGCCCAGTTTTTTTTCCCACGCAAATCCAGACCAAAAAGAATTCTGTGGGCCTTTTGAGGCAATCTTCATTCGTCCATTCTCGTCAGTTTTAAACAAAAACTTGATGCACTTTATAGCTGAATCTGTTTGTTTCAAAAGCCTAATAATCGTTTAACAGCAGGTAGATGCAGTTTTTCGCAATGATGTGCTGCATTGACAAGTCCCCATAACTCTGGACCATACTGAGCAATAGACTGAACATATGGGTTAAAGAACTGTAAGAAGCAAGAGTGGGAGCTACATTTCAGCTTAAAAACTTTTGCAAAATGGATGATAAAGCATTTTTTTGCTTTGCTGCTTGTAAGGTCACTATATGCAGCAACAAAATTCAGCTATGTTGAAAAATAAATTCCTAAAATTTGTATGCATTCACAACAGGCATTTCAATCCTGTTAATTGTCCATCTTTCTCTGACAGCCAGATAACCTCCTTTTCCTGAGCACCACTATATTACATTTATCCAAATTAACCTTCAACTGCAAAGCAGCAGCTTGACGCTGAAGACTGTTTATCTACGTTTATAAACCTCAGACAGCTTCAGAAAGTAAAGCCACAACACCAGGCAGAAGCAGTATGAATAATTCAGAATAAGAAACATTGCCCCATATTTCCTTCATCTTATCACCTCTAATGCCAACTCATTAAAAAACAAAACAAAACAAAACAAAACAAAACAAAACAAAACAAGACATGACCGCAAGCGTATCCTTGTTTCACTCAACAAGTGCAAGTAATATACTCTCTCACATCCCTTCTACATCTAACTCTGGCTTGACACTGCTGTACATGTGTGGATACACCTAAATATCTTGCCTTTGATGCCATTCTTTAATATGATAGGCCACAGTAAGTTTCTTTCTACGAAATCAAAAGCCTTTTCAAAGTCATGAAAAGTTACATACATTTGTTCGATCAAAACAAAATTGTTTTTGTATTAGGACCAATAAAGTAAACATTTGATTAACAGTAGAGTAGCCTTTTAAAAATCCAGCTTGTTTGTTTGCCTGTCCAACTACGTTTTTTCTATCCATTCCTGCAGTCTACTATTGATATTGTTCTGTAAATCTTACTGCTTGTATCACATAATGAAGTGCCTCTATAAATGTTTGGGCTATTAGCGTCACCCCTCTTGAACAAAGGGTGAATAATATCGTTTGTCCAGTTTGCCTGGGCATACGCCTTGATCAAATAACTCTTTGAAAAGCTTTACAAAAAAAAAAAAAATTGTTAGAGGGGTTGTGTGACTAAGTGGCAGACAGAAAGAGAGAAGCACACAGGCAGGGAAACAGAGACAGAGAGTATGAGGGAGGGGGACAGATGGGGGAGGGGGGGGGGGGGGGGGGGGGGGGGGGGGGGGGGGGGGAGAGAGAGAGAGAGAGAGAGAGAGAGAGAGAGAGAGGATAATTGTGTGTGTGTGTGTGTGTGTGTGTGTGTGTGTGTGTGCGTGCGTGTGGAGTGTGTTTGTGTGTGAGTGTAAATGTGCACGGACTCATACAGGCGCACGCATACATTATCTCTGTCTCTGCCACTTAGTCACACAACCCCTCTAACACATATATAGACTGATATCGATGAACAGTTAGGAGGGGAGTCATTTCATTCATGAAGAGATTAACTCCCCCTGTGTTGCAAGCTGACTTCCATTGAGTCACTTCGTATTTACAAGTTAAAGAAAAGGGTCAATTTCCAGTTGTTTTTTTTTTTTTTTTTTTTTTTTTTTTTACAAATTTGCGATTTTATTTCAAACGCGATGATAGCAGCGTCGGGTTTTTGTAATAGCGTCGCAATTTGTAATACTTACTACAAATCGGGACGTTATTACAAAACTGCGATGCATTGAGCATCGCATTTTGTAATAACGTCGCAATTTGTAATATTTATTACAAATCGCGACGTTATTACATCGCGATGTTATTACAAATTGCAATGCGTCGCAATTTGTAAATAACGTCGCGATTTGTAATAATTATTACAAATTGCGACGTTATTACAAAACGCGACTCTTAATGCATCGCAGTTTGTAATAACGTCGCGATTTGTAATAATTATTACAAATCGCGACGTTATTACAAAATTCCAAAACACAGTCACAGTATTCTGGTACATCCACTATTGCAGAAAAAAAAATCCTTACGCACATTTAGATAGTATTATCAGTCTAAACCTGTCAGACTTAGATGAATTTGCTCCCGTTTTACAAGGTTTTGACAAAAAAAAAAAAAAGATCAATTTCCTTTTTTTTTTTCATTAAAAAGAAAATTAAAATTGCGATGTGATTACAAAAACGCCATGTTAGCAGCGTTCCGTTTAGTAATAAAATCGCAATATGTAACAGGTATTACAAATCGCGACATTATATTACAAATCGCGATGCACTGAGCGTCGGATTTCGTAATAACATCGCAATTTGTAATACTACAAATCATGACGTTATTACAAATTGCGAAACAGTCTCAGTATAGTAGGGTAACGAAATTTTTCAACTGCCCACATGGTTTAACTCCCTGGGAGTTAAACTGTACATATGTACTGTTTAACTCCCCCTGTGTTTCAGTTTAACTTCTAGGGGAGGTATTCTGAACATATTTACATAACCACTCCTCCCCCCCCCCCCTATCATCATCCAGTTAAATGACCCCCTCTATATGTGTGTGTGAAGGTAGGAAGGGGGGGGGGGGGGTAAGTAAAAAAAAAGTTTACGAATGTTAAAGAAAGAGAGAAAGAAGGCGGAAGAAGGGAGGCGGGTGCACTGAAACGGATGGTGTAAACAGTGGCATCGATACAAGAAAGAGAGAAAGAGAGAGAGAGAGGGGGGGGGGGGGGAGGAGGGGAAGGAGAGAGAGAGAAAAAAAAGAGCGAGAGGGGAAAGGAGAGAGAGAGAGAGAGAAGAGAGAGAGAGAGAGAGAGAGAGAGAGAGAGAGATGGGGTTGGGGGAGTAAGGGCTGGGTGGACAGGTCATAGGGAGTAAGAAGATGGAGAGAAGGGTGTAGGAAGATCAAAGAGAGAACGGCGGATAGGGGCCAGGGAAAGGAAAGGAGTGGGTGGTTTGAAAGATAAGAGTAGAGAGAAGGGAGTACGAGGGTTTTACCAGAGAGAGAGAGAGAGAGAGAGAGAGAGAGAGAGAGAGAGAGAGAGAGAGAGACTGTCGCAAGTGCTGGTTTTAACACGCTTGATGTTTACTATTTTTCCTTTTTGTTCTTCATTTTTCCCCCCACTAGTCGTACCTCTCTCTCCCCTTTTTCCTTCCAACCCCTCTGTTGATTGAAAACCCGCGACAGTTCACTGTGGTGTTCTGACAACCATGAAAATGCAATCTCTAAACGCTCAAGTGGAAGACATTTCCATGTTTTGTGGATGGGGCCCTCTTTCATCTGACACCTGCCTTCCCACACGCCCTTCCCCTCAACACACCCCTCCTCTTTTTTCCCTTTTCCCACCCCGTTAATGTTCCACCACGCCGTTGCATCCACGTATCTATCCGCACACTCCAGACACCTTCTTCACCTCCTCCCCCCCCCCCCCCCCTCTCCCACCCACTCAAGTTTGATATTTTTTGTTTCCTCTGCCAACGAGGCTACGTTTTTACCCTCATCTGTTTGTATGTTTGTTTGTTTAACAGTTTGTCTACAAGATTTGTCTGTGTTTATCTGTTTGTCTGCAAGATAACGCCAAAAGTTCTGAACACATTTCAAAGAAATTCGATGAAAATGTGGAATGTGGGTCACTGGCGAAGCCATTACATTTTATTGCACATCCAGTTCAAGGGACGGATCCAGGAATAGGTTGGAGGCCATGGGATCAGTTCTAGTGGGTGCATGACTGACGTTAAGTGGACGTCCCGATTTTGGTAGAGATCTGCTCCCGCCCAAGTGCTCTTCTCGTAACGTTTGTAACTGACAGACAACGTGTGCATCCGCGTTGATTTGCCCCACGTCCTAAACTGATCTCGATTTGCTTCTATTGTATTTGACTTCCTGTGGTTCACTTGATTATACATTGCATGTGAGTGATCGCCCCGACTCCATTTCTTCTCTCCCTAATTGTCTTCTTCTGTTTTTGTTAATGGATAGACTATAAAAAAACCCTTCAGGTACTTGTGGTTAGATTGGTTCCTTCGTTCTCTCCCAGACCCCATGGATTGAAGTAGATTGGCTGTCTTGAAAATGATCAAAGCCGGTCATCGCACACATACGCACACGCGTACACACACACACACACACACACACACACACACACACACACACACACACACAGAGTACAATATCAATATGAGAGAGAGAGAGAGAGAGAGAGAGAGAGAGAGAGAGAGAGAGAGAGAGAGAGAGAGAGAGAGAGAGAGACAAACAAGACAGACAAACACAGACAGACAAAAACACAGACACAGAGAAACAGAGAGAGAGAGAGAGATACATACATACATACATGCATATAAGCATACATACATTTACAAACACACATACATACATACGTATATACATACATAGACAGAAGCCCGGTTTAGCGAGCTTATAAAATCAGGTGCATCAATAACTCATGTTCTTTCGGACAAGGCATATATATACTGTTTTCGAAGTTTTTTTTTAAAAAATCCAAATTCTCTCCCACTAAGGCCAGCATTAATTAGCTTACTAAATTAGGTAAAACAAATATTCATGTACTTTAGGACAAAAAAACTATATTCTATTTATAAGTATTTGATACTGACCCAAATTAACCCGAATATGATGATGATGAAGAGAGAGAGAGAGAGAGAGAGAGAGAGAGAGAGAGAGAGAGAGAGAGAGAGAGAGAGAGATTCTATCGTCTATTCATCACTTAGCCCTTTAGACAAGGGGGCATGCTTGAAACTGACTCGGTAAAATCAATCGCCCACCTCACCCCTCCCTTCTCACTCCCATCACCCCTCCGCTACAACTCACTCAGACAACTTCATCCCTCCTTTGCCTTTCCTCCTCCCCCACATCCCTACCCCACCTCCATTCTTCCCTTCCCCTTCCTCATGCACACACCTATGCACATTCAGGCACGCGAACATTTCAATGATTAGATTTATCAGTAATTGTTCTTTCAATTGTCTTTTTTTCTATTGTCCACAGCTTGTGATATGAATTTTGTTTGATTTCTTATCACGTTTTCATTGTTGCTCGACAAAACAGTTGTAATATGATGCTGGTCAGTTACAAGCACAATACATTGGTTTCGGGCATCTTTGTTAAGCTGTGCAGTGGAATAAGAATTGACTTCATTTTCGGTTTCTCAATTACACGACGGACATTTACCATCAGCCCTTTTTTTTCATCAAGAAACTATCGCTTGCAGTTCTTAAGCCCACTAACCATTAAATGAAATGTTATATGCCATTTATTTGTAACTAAAGACAAGTACACTTCTGGTTGGAGAATGTTCCTAAAAGAAGAATGTGATTTAGAGTTGTCCTAATGCTGAATGCCAGTTTTGTATATTACACAAATAAGTCTTTCAATTCAGCAAGAAAACCATTCCTTTCTAATTCCTTTTAAACATCCACACTATGCCAAATCCATTTCACATAAAACCTTCTGCACATTGGTTACCCAATCGTTATACCCGGATTCATGAAGAACGAGAAGCATTTCAAATGCCTGTCTGCATAGTCGTGACGCGGGTAATTTCAGGAGCTTTAGCCAGTACTTATCACATTTCATAGTTGTTCGTATACTAAGAGAATAACTACCGGTTTCTCCATAGACCAGTTTGTTTGAGGCGTACTATGGAACATTCAGGAATATTTCAAACCAAATATATGTACAGTTTCTAGGAGATCACGATCTTTCTCAAGACACCAAACTTCGGCTGCATAAGTCAGAATTGGATCAGTCTGTATATCAAATAGTTTCAGGTATAAGTGGAAATCTGCTGTATTTAATCTTCTTCATGATTTTAATATCCCCCCCCCCCCCCCCCCCTTTTTTTTTCCCTTTTCTGCAATCCTCAAGACAAAACAGTAGTGGTACTCTTATTTTGTTGTAAAATACATTCCAAGGTATTCATACGAATTTGTTATTTCAACTTCATCATTTACATAAAACCATATTTCTCGGGCAGATAACGCCATAACAGTTTTTTTTTTAAAGACTGAGTGTCAAGCATAAACGGTCTGATTCAACTTTAAAGCTATTGAGTTGATTCTGAAGACCAATAACTGAATTAAACAATAGAATAACACCAAACAACAATAAATAGTCCTATAGTGCCAGGAATAACCTGAATACTACGCTTACCTCTTCCTGACAAATTAATAGCCAGCTCATTAATATAATGATGAAAATAAGGGACTGAACAGACAACTTTGTTTCACACCTCTAGCACATTTAAACTAACTTCAGTTATAGCATTTATCACGCACACAGACCAATACAGTATCATAAACGCCTCTAAGAGCACAATGTAATTTCCCATTTACACCAACGTTCCCCAAGGACTGTTCGTAGTGCGTTTCTATTCATTGAAACGAAGGCTTTTCTAAAATCAATAAAGGCAACGAACAATTTGGTATTCTTAAGCAAAGTTTCTGCACTATTGCATACAATGTAAAATACGGCAGTGCCATAAGGGCCAGCTCTAAAGCTGCTTGCTCGGCTGCAATTTTCTCTTCCTTTTCTGCCCATTCAGTGTCTTTTATTCAAAACATGCGTATACTTTACTAACAATACTGATTAATGCTATGCCCCGCTAGTTATCAGGCTTGTTCGCATTTTCTTTTTTATAATGAAGGATTTAGACCATTCTCTTGGAAAGATTCCTCAATCAAAAAGCTTATTGAAAAACACAAGAAAGACGACTGTTGTATTGTCTGCATATTACAGTAATTCACTGACAATTTTGTCAGGGCGGACACTTTTGCCAGCTTTGACATTACTGATGCCGGCAAGAACCTCTTGCTTGGAAATTGGCTCATCAAACAAATCATTAGACGCATCTTCCCCGTTGTGTGTGTGTGTGTGTGTGTGTGTGTGTGTGTGTGTGGTGTGTGTGTGTGTGTGTGTGAGAGAGAGAGAGAGAGAGAGAGAGAGAGAGAGAGAGAGAGAGAGAGAGAGAGAGAGAGAGAGAATTTCAAGTGGTTTACATACTTCGGCTATTGGCCCACTCTCAAAGTACAGGATACTTTCAAACAAATAGTTTTGTATTTATTACATTAACCCAATGTAAAAGCGAGTGAAGCATTTCCATTCATCGCTTTAACGTGAAGATACAGACTTTATTTCACTACTAATGTCGTGGGAATGAGAGAGAGAGAGAGAGAGAGAGAGAGAGAGAGAGGGACAGACAGACAGACAGACAGACAGACAGACGATATATATATATATATATATATATATATATATATATAGAGAGAGAGAGAGAGAGAGAGAGAAGAGAACGGAGAGAGAGAGAGAGAGAGAGAAACGGGGAGAGAGAGAGAGAGAGAGAGAGAGAGAGAGAGAGAGAGAGAGAGAGAGAGAGAGAAGGAGAAGAAGAAGAAGAGGAAGAAATTAATAAATGTCCGAATGCACAACATGCATGCTCGCTGCTGCCTCGGACGAACTCTGTACAATGGAGCAGGAAGGAGCGATGCAGGGTGGACAGCGGAGAAAAATGACAAGTGAAGAAAATGTTAAGGAGGAAACCATGTAGTTTAAGATAAAGCTATGATGTTAGTCACGCGTGTCATGACACATACACGATGAGATGAAAAGCCCTCTGTTAGTAATTTGCCATTTATGGTGCACGAAAAAATTAATGGTGGTGCTTAATTTGAAAACATTTCCCTTTCTAACCAGTAGATCTTAAACACAATGTTTATTAAGTTAACATTGAAAATTAATGGATTATAACTAAAAGAAGCTGAATCATAGACCAGACTGTTTAAACTGGTCATTCGTCTCTGTCTCATATAAGTACATTTTCAGCTGCTGACTAGTGTTTGGATTATGAAACAGTAGAGCTAACTAAACTATCTCTGCAGTTTGACCTGTCATGCATACTTTGATCCTCTGTTATAGGCTACAAGATTTTCTGACCTTTTTCCATGTATTTTTTACGACATATTTGATTATAGCAGTTTCTTCCCATTTCCCTGGTCTGCCATTCACTTGTTGCTTTGAGAAGGGGCGTATGATGGTGAATTTCTTCGTGGTGGCTAGAATGCCACACAACGATGATTTTTTTTTGTGTTTTGTGTTGGATATCATGAGTAAATTTGCACAGCTACACCGACTTCTATTGTTGCGTCTCAGTCACAGGTCGAAGGTCGATTGTAGATGGACGTGACCAATGATTTTGTCCTGAAAACCCTTTGCGACGGTTCCCCTACACAGTCAACAAAGGGTTTCTTGCTCACGCTGGCTGGATGGTCACGGCGGCCTCGGCATTACGTAATGCATCCTCTCTACTTGTCGATGAAGTGGAAACAAGTGCACCACATACTTAACGCTATGTGTCCATGCTCGTGAGATGTAATAATCGGATCTGAGGAGGAGAACAAAATGACGTGT
>JADBJO010000162.1:647500-652500 GCA_016801955.1 Conus betulinus
GACAGACAAAGGTTTCTGTGCGCATTTCTGTCACAATAAAATACAGTGTTGAACTGAAGCGTGCTGTGCTATGTTTGCTTGCCTGTCAGCGACTCCCTTATGAGAATTGCAGAGTTCACTTTGCTTTTCTTTTTTTCCCCTTTTTTTCCCTTTTTTTTTCTGAGAGGGAAAGAGCGTATTCCTGGCACCATCTGAGCGGTATGTTATAGTCTCTGAATCTTCTTCGTTTTCGCTGGGTATTTTCATATTTCTTACAACTAAGTATTGACAATGATCGTAGGATCTGAAGTCTGACCTGCAAATCTCACACCAGTAATAAGTTGTACCTCAGGCATATAATCATATCTTGCTTTACTTATGGTTGTATTGTATTGTGTGTTGTATTGTTAAAAAAGGTTAAAGTCTGACGGCCTAATGACCGTATGAGTGGTGCATTGTTAGAGGTTCACAATGTCTGGGGCATGGCATCACTGAAGGTGAAGCCCATACTTCTTCCCTGTACTGCTGGGTGAACACAGCGGGTTTTCAGACAACAACAACAACAACACAGACACGACCTCACGAGTGGTTCGACTTCATTCAGACAAAAGGCTCTAACCATTTGATGACTGGTCCTTCTCTATTGTATAAGATGCTCATGTTATCATATTGAATCATTCTGTTTGGTGTTGTACCGTACTGTACTGTATCGCGTTACATTGTATTGTATTGTTTTTTTTTTATCCACTGCACTCTATCGCATAGCATCGTTTGGTATCGCATTGCATCGAGCTGCATTGTATCGTATTGTATTCCATGACATTGCACTGTATTGCGTAACATTGCATTGCATCATTTCGCTTGGTATTTCATCATATCGCATGGCAATATAGTGTATTGTATGGTATTGTGTTGCATTGCATTGCAAATCACGGCGCGGTTTCTCGAAGGACACTCGGAGAGAACGTGTCGTCGCAGTACAGAGTTGCCTATAGCTGTTTCTGTCTGAGCCTGCACTTGTTCACCTACGGAAGCGATCTTTAACTCGTAAACTGTGGACAGGGACAATACCTTTGTTGCCGGCGGATCTTTCACGTGTGCTAACTGCTAGCAGTACAAAAATCTCGGTATATTGTCTCTTCCGAAAAGCATCTAGCACCCAGACCATGACTAAGGTTCTGGGAGAGAGAGAGAGAGAGAGAGAGAGAGAGAGAGAGAGAGAGAGAGAGAGAGAGAGAGAGAGAGAGAATGCTCCGCGCGAAAGTCGAACCACGAACCCGTCATTTCTCTCGCTTCCAAGGCAACTGGTTACCAAACGGGCCACCTTTCCACCTAATAGATCGACACCGAGTTACCTTTCTCTTCAAAAATGATGAGGATGAGGATGAGCGTGCTATGGAGTTCTGTTCTAGTCACAGACAACATGACAAGTCTGCACTCGACGCTTCCTTTCATACCATACACTGGTGTCAATCAGGCCCGTGATATACAGACATCTGCAGGAAGTCTGAGCAACATCTCAGCGGCGTATCCGTTAAGTAGATGAAACTCGACGATGTGGTTCCGATGTCCCCATTGGAACCCACAGTAAAGTCAGTCCTAATAAGAGTCAGTCACCAATGCACCTGATGATAATCGAACCTGTAACCTCCTAGTTCATAAGGCCGAGGTGCTAAGCTCCGAAATACGCGTTTAGCGAGCAGAAAATATACAGAGTAAAGTTCACCAGCACTCACACATTTTTTCCCAAAGCGTCCTGATCAGTCCAAACCAGAACAGCCTGGGAGAGCATAGACCTCTGCAAAGACCAAACGGATCCTGGATCCACCTTTGATTGGATCCGCACCAAACTGTAGGCCCATCCTTCCCACACCTTCCCCTTTCCTTCCCCCTTTCTACCAGAAAGTCTTTACTGTAATATTGGAGATAACAAAAAATTCTGTTGATAGAAAGGCTCTTATTTGTTGTAATATCATCTTTTTAAATTTGTTATGACAAGAGTTCAAGGGTGGAAACAAAATTATACATTTTTCCCACAAGAGAAAGAAATTAGTAGGTAGCGACTTGTTACACGCTAGACCGCTGACGTCCCCGGTACAAGGTGAGTGAACATGTACATGTGAGTGCAGCAGCTTGTAAGAGTTCGTTGTAGATCCTACGGAAGGTGTTCTCCCTGCAGACGACAAACTACACCAGACGATACTGAAACGAAGAGGATCCCTTTATTTACAAACGTTGAAGAATATAGGAACAACGAACAGCAATCGAGTTACCTTCAGGTTCAATAAGTCGCACAGGAACTCAATCGTACAAGCAGCAGCCAATATTCTACTAATGGCAGCTCTTCATCGACTACCAGTAGGAAGGCATTCATGGGAGAGCTTGACAGCCGGACTTCAAAGAAGAAACCCCTATCAGATAAGTGTTTCGGCCCTCAACTCCTTACACTCTAAGGGGGCTGGGCCGCATGCAGGTCATGACTCTCATCCCTTCTACTGCCAACTTTTTTTTTTGCTGGTGCTGCCGGGATTCGAACCCGCAACTTTTGGATGGATGGGTGTCCTAAGGCGTGCCTTCTTAGACAGATGTCTTACCCCACTGCTAACGGGACACCAGTTCTAACTTGGAAAATGTAAGCCTCATGAAGTTCACTTTTGTTCCTCCTCAACCAGATCCAGCTGAACTCTTTTTGGCTGCCTCTGCCATTGCCTTCACGGTTCTGGACCTCTTCTTACCCGAAAAACCCGAGCTGTTTCATGAGGTCATAGGCTGATGATCCTACAAATCTCCTTGCTCCAACTTCTATGGCGAGGATCCGGGCCTGGAAGCCAGATTCCCTCAAACTGTTTGCTAGATGGCATACTTCTCAGTCCTATTGAGGTGCACTTAATCCATTCTGCTTTCGAATGGCACAGTGAGTTCGATCAGAATCATCTGTTTTGATGAATCTGAGTGGAGAACAATATCCTGTCTCATGCCACTCTTCCTGATGATCTCTGGATGGCTCTCCCATTCTGGAAGGTCTACTGTGCGTTCCCTGTCATCTGCTCCATCCAGTAAACCCTGCTTCCATGCTCTTGATATCACAGCTGTTCCAGACCATGACTAGACTCAAACACTTCTGTGCTCGACCCAACAATGACAACTAGAACTCTTCAAACTCTCATTTCTCTTCTCTGCCCCCCCACTCTCATTTCTCTTCTCCCCCCCCCCCCTCCCCCCCCCTCCCCCCCCCCCCCCCCCTCCCCCCCCCCCCCCCCCCCCCCCCCCCCCCCCACACACACACACACACACACACGCATACACCCGCCACCGCAGTCGCACAGCTTTCATCCTTTCATATGTTATCTAAAGAATATTATCGAACGAACTCGGTCATTCTTTTGTAGAATATTCTGCATATTGGTAATCTCAACCAATGAAATCGCGACAAGCTTACGCGAATGTGATTCGATCAGCTTCCACAGCATTCTCCAACCTTCAGTAATGCACTAGCAACTTACGGAGACCAGGTAAAATTTCTAACATAATCTCGAATATTCTAATCGCATTATCATCGATCCGAAAAAACAAACTGAACAGTTATGCATATGTTCACTTTCAAAATGTTTTAAATAAATCAACAACGGCACTACACTGACCGAAAATACAGAGGTCTAAAAGCGGCAAGTAAAAGAAGGCTTTCAACTCGTCATTATTGCTAGGACGTTTTCGCGAAAGTTCCTCCCCTCTTGTCTCCCTTTTAAATTGTATCATGACATAGATTTACTTCTCATAAACTTTCTGTGATAAAGTAAGAACAGGATGAAATGTCAGTGTGTTAATAAGCAATAGGAAGTTCTAACACTTTGTAAAAAGTATACTTCTTTATAAATGATTCTTGATAAGCTGCTCCGAAACGATAAGGGGAAGATAACGCCTGGCTTCCATGGAAATAGAGTTACCATTCCTCAGTTTACGGGTCAAACAATCAGATCTAGAGACTACAATATTTGATATGAAACGCACGCCGTGATAATAAATGGGATATCGACTGTACGCATTACAGGTGCACCGTTTTTCTCTCTCTCATGTTTCGCTATTTCTCTCTGACTGAACTGTTCAGCTGACTGATGGGCAACATTGTTTCGGCCATGGCCACCAGCGGCATCTGTCCCTGAAATCGGGGACAGAACTCGATTTCTGACACGGATTACCTCCCTTGCTAATTTTCAAATATCATTTGCTTGTAAACAGTAACTTCACATTGTTCATCTTCAATGGACATTTTACTAAACGGGATCCGACCTTCAATCCAGATTTGTTCCACTGATCCACATGAAATTCAAACACATTCTTCTTTGGGCCATATTCCATCTTTCCAGCCTTGTTCGCTGTAATCGGTTCAGTAGTTCTTCCGTAATCTTGTTGACACACAGACAGACACAGAAATACACCCAGATAAAATCATAACTTCCTTGGCGGACATAGGCTAAGTAGAACTGTTCATCGCAATTTTGATCGATAGTTAGCCTTTCTCTGACAAACACTGCAATGTAAGAGGGCTGCATCTTTTGCACTTGGAACGTCACCTTTGCTCTCTTCAATCATGTGTGATTTTTGGCACCAGACAGAGAGCAAAGAGGTAAAAAAAACAAAAAAACAAAAACAAAAACCTGCACCGTTCCCTCCCATCTCAGCCAGCAGATCTGTAGACAGACAGCCACCTAGACAATCAGCCATCCAGAGAGACGAGCAGACGGACAGACGGGTACTCCATAAGCAGGTCATTTGCAAGCCAGATACTCAGACCAGACAGGCTGGGTCCAGACCCAGTGGTGTTGTGTCACAGTCAACCCCCTACCACAGCAGATTTCATCCAGGACAAATGCTGAAGGTCGAAATTGAGAAGTTGACCTTAAGTGATCCTTCATGTACAGTTTGAATTCCCTCCCCCCACGTTCACCCTCTCCCCACGTTCATCCTCTCCCCACGTTCATCCTCTCAATTCCCAGACCATACACCGCCTCTTTTCCGACCTC
>JADBJO010000162.1:667500-700000 GCA_016801955.1 Conus betulinus
GGTCATCATTACCTGTTTTCATGGGCCATCATTACCTGTTTTCAAGGGTTATCATTACCTGTTTCCATGGGTCATCATTACCTGTTTTCAAAGGACATTACCTGTCATGACCTGTGTTCAATGGTCATCACTACCTGTTTTGAAGAGTCATCATTACCTCTATTCAAGGGTCATCATCACCTGTTTTCAAGGCTTAAGAGTCATCATTACCTGTTTTCAAGGATCATCATTACCTGTCATCACCTGTTTTCAAGGGTCATCATAACCTGTTTTCATGGGTCATCATTACTGTTTCATGGGTCATCATTACCTGTTTTCATGAGTCATTACCTGTTTTCAAGGGTCATCATTACCTGTCATTACCTGTTTTCAAGGGTCATCATAACCTATTTTCATGGGTCATCATCACCTGTTTTTTCAAGGCTTAAGAGTCATCATTACCTGTTTTCATGAGTCATCATTACCTGTTTTCAAGGATCATCATTACCTGTCATCACCTGTTTTCAAGGGTCATCATAACCTGTTTTCATGGGGTCATCATTACCTGTTTCATGGTCATCATTACCTGTTTTCATGAGTCATTACCTGTTTTCAAGGGTCATCATTACCTGTCATTACCTGTTTTCAAGGGTCATCATAACCTATTTTCATGGGTCATCATTACCTGTTTTCCTGTTTTTTTTTTTATGAGTCATCATTTCCTGTTTTCATGAGTCATTACCTGTTTTCAAGGGTCATCATTACCTGTTTTCCTGTTTTTTTTATGAGTCATCATTACCGTTTTTTTTTATGAGTCATCATTACCTGTTTTCCTGTTTTTTTTTAATGAGTCATCATTACTGTTTTCCTGTTTTCATAAGTCATCATTGCCTGTTTTCCTGTTGTTGTTTTTATGAGTCATCATTACCTGTTTTTCCTGTGTTTTTTTTTAATGAGTCATCATTACCTGTTTTCCTGTTTTTTTTTTATTAGTCATCATTACCTGTTTTCCCTATTTTATGAATCATCATTGCCTGTTTTCAAAGGTCATCATTACCTGTTTTCAGGAGTCATCATTACCTATTTCAATGGGTCATTATTACCTGTTTTCATGGGTCATCTTTACTTGAGCTCAATGGTCATCATTACCTGATTCCATGGGTCATCATTACCGGTTTTCAGGAGTCATTACCTGTTTTCAACGGTCATCATTAGCTGTTTTCATGAGTCATTACCTGTTTTCAAGGGTCATCACTACCAGCGATTAGTCACAATCACCTGTTTTCAAAACTCATAATTACCTGTTTCGATGAATCATAACTGCCTTTTTCCTAAGTCATATTTGGCTGTTGTCGTGATCACCTACTTTCATTAGTCAAAATTACCTGTTTTTAAGAGTGACAGTTTGCTGTTGTCATACGCAGTAATAACCTGTTTCCATGAGTTATAATCATCCATTTTTATAAAGTCATGTTTACCTGTTTCCATGACTTATAATTGATGTTTTATTGTAACCACGTTTGACTGCCACATAGGTCGAAAAGCAAGAAAACGTCATCACCACCACCACCCACACCTTCTTCTTCTTCTTCTTCTTCTTCTTCTTCTTCTTCTTCTCTTCTTCTTCTTCTCCTCCTCCTCCTCCTTCTCTTCTTCTTCTTTCTTCTTCTCTTCTTCTTCTTCTTCTTCTTCTTCTTCTTCTTCTTCTTGTCGTCGTTATCATCATTCTCGATGTAATTGTTGTCCTTGTACTGTCGTTATTGTTTTTGTTGTTACAGTTGCCCCTGCTATTTTCTTTCATTTGTTGTTCCTGCGACTCATTTTCTGTTTTCCTTGGCAACCGTTCTCTCTCTCTCTCTCTCTCTCTCTCTCTCTCTCTCTCTCTCTCTCTCTCTCTCTCTCTCTCTCTCTCTCTCTCAGCATTGTACAAGAAAGGCAGATGCTAAAGCATGAATCAGCAATCTGTCAGTCTGATGCATTGCATTAAGCTAAACACGGCACATATACATATGGATAAGTTTGTCATCCTTTTGACATAAGCATTGCATGTGCAATGTCTGTCCAACGAAAGTTTCAGAGTCTTTTCAATGTAGACTTTTCACCAAAAGTTTATTTTCGCAATTTTCAAAACCTAAATGATAAACAGGGAAGGTAACGCTTCGTGTGGTACCCATCCGTCTGACATACACAGACAAGACGCACAGACATCAAAAAGGACACTTTTGTCGGGCATACAAGCCAGGTTTGAACTTCCTTTTACTGTTATCTTGTGTTACATTTTACTTTATTTTGTTTCCTCTTATTTTATTACATTTCATTCTGTTTCGTTTCAGGAAGTTTTTATTAGTTCAATGTGACTCTTCTCTCTCTCTCTCTCTCTCTCTCTCTCTCTCTCTCTCTCTCTCTCTCTCTCTGTGTGTTCGGTAAATTTGTCCCACAAGCAGCCTTAGCTCGGAGTTAAACTCTTGTTATTACATCACTATGAAAACAAAATTTACCTCCCTTTTTTCTAAGCCCCGGAAACCGGTGAAGGCTATGTTCATTCAGCGTGCGTACGTATATTTGTTTGTTTGTTTGTTTGCCTTCTGTCTGTCAGCCAGAAAAACTCAAAAACTACTAAACCATTTTCACAAAACACTGTGGGAAGATGGAATCTGATCCAAAAACAGGGAATGTTGGGTGGGATCCGGATCAAAGGGCGCATCCAGGATCCGATCAATTTCATCTCGGCGGACTTCATTGTTATTTGCTGTTTACGTCTCTCGGCTCAGACAACTCGGTGCAATCACACACACAAAGACACTTTAAGCTTTCGTAGAGGACAAGGGTTGGGGTGGGTGGGGTTAGACCTTCCCGGAAAAAATAAGGGGCACATGATGCTTATCTTTCCGTTGCAGATAGAGTTACCTTTTCTCAGTGTATGGGTCAAACAAATAGATCGAGAGAGACAAACATTTGATTTAAAGCGCATGCCAAGATAACGACCATAATGTCGACTGTCAGCATTACAGGCGCGCGTTTCACACCCTGTTTTGGCATTTTCTCCCTCTGAACTGTTTAAGCTGACAGCTAGGACATAGTTGGACATAGTATGGACAAATCCACCAGCGGCATCTGTCCCATGAAAACGGCGAGGTCACTCGCTGAACGCAAGCTCTAACACAGGTTACCCTCCCATGCATGCACATTCCCGAACATCGCCTTTTGAAGAACGGGAGAGAGGGAGAGGGGAGGTCCTAGCGTCAACAGAAATGACATCTAAAGTGTGGCGGGGAACAGTAATTAGGAAAAAATTAATGACGTATGGCTACTTTAGCACATGACATAACGCTCAAAAGTTCGAACCACTGTTGCTTACCATCCCATCTTCAGTTAGCATACATTAACATAAAACTGAAATATGATATCACTGCCTAAATTGCGTAGTAATGTATTGTACTATTCTTCTAAGCATCACAGCCATATTGTACAGCACTTGTATAGCAAATTGTGTTGTATCAGTTTGAATTGCATTGCATATTATGTTGTACAACTTCATCGTCAGACTCAGTTGCTTCTGTGTGCAATCTGGTGCTGCTCTCTTCTGGGAGGGAACGTTGTCATGTTACCCCGCCACTCACGCATTTCACGTTATCTGAGCTCACTTCATTTTTCAAGAATGAAAAATAAATGTTGTCTGGAGAGTTTTTTTTCAGGGTGATCTCCCTTCTTGCCGCTTGTTCTTTCTTTTATGAGCAGGAAGTGCATGCTGCACGGGGAACTCGATTTGTTGCTGCATCCGAAAGACTAGCACCCAGACAACCACTTTAAACAGAAAGGTGGAGGGGGAAAATCGCCCAGCACAGACTCGACTTAACGGCCCTTCGACAGTCTCGCTTCCATTGCGTGTGCACCGTCCACTGGGCCACCTGTTTATCGAGACACATTCAACAAGCTGAAAAAAAAAATTCCCAACGTCATAAAACGTACAGAGACGTCACTGCGTGTTGGGTAGTCCATACACGCTACACCATACCTGCAAACCCATGAGACCACAATGCGTATGTGTTTAAAAACCAACAAATTAATACACACTTCTAAGTCTCTTCTTCAAAAACTATAATGGCTCCATATTCAAGCTAGAATACATACAAACTACCATCTTTGAGCTATAGCTTTTTTTTCTTGGGTTCTTCTTTGGCTTACATCGTTGACCTGTCTAACTATGCGCCGTCTCAAAAATCATCTGTCTTCTGAAAAGAGAATTCCTATAAGATTTCAAGTAAAGACCAAGTCTTTGGGCCATCGGTTCTTCCTGTTCTGTATCTCACAGGTCTGTGATTTTCACATCATCATTCACCATGCTGCTTACCCCGACTGTTTTGAGAAAATAGATTAAAAAAAAAGCTTCACAACGGTTAAGATTTTTCTCTAACGGTGACTCTCCTGGGGTGTGCTTGTACTGTGTGTATCATAGCGAATACAGTGTGGTAGGGGTACACTGGGAGAGGAGGGGTGGGGGTGGGAGCAAAGTAGGGGAGATGGTATGGATGATTACCACACACGAATCGGGCTGGTAAAAGTTATTGTTAGATGAAACAAACATCTGCCACGAACATGTCATGAAGATGGTGGTGGTGCAGGCCAGTCTTATTACTAGAATTGTGTGCAAGGATCCCTTTGTGGAAGTCAGGAAATGAATGCTATGGTGGCAGGGGAAATATCTTCAAAACAGCACAGTAGAAACACATTAACAGGACAGCCTTCTGACTTCAAGAACTTCCATCCTTCGTCCAGGCATTAGTTATAAGGAGACCTCTCTTCCATTCTATCGCTGCAGGAAAGTCACGATCCATTCGCTCCTGGCTTTTGCCGCAGAGGGTACTCCCATCACTCTAGTTCGTTGGTAATTGAACTCCCCCGTGACCTGTTGAACCAGCGGTTGGCCTGATGGACCAAGATTGTTTGTCTTGAGTCAGGGATCCTGATCTGTTGTAGCAGCGGTTGGCCTGATGGACCAAGACTTTGTCTGGAGTCACGGATCCTGATCTGTTGTACCAGGGGTTTGGCCTGATGGACCAAGACTGTTCGTCTTGAGTCACGGATCCTAAGTTCAATGCCTGGTTCCAGACAGTTGTGTTAGAGGAAATCGTTCCATCTTGGGAGTTAACATCTTTACAGACTTCCGTCCAGCCCCTTCCAAGACTGTCAGAGGAGTCTTTAAACCGAGATCCCGTATGGGTGAGCATGTACTTCAGAAAAGAATATAAGAAAAAAAAAAAAACTGCACGTCGGTGTCGAGTTTCGACATAATTTTCGAAGACAGTATACGGCTACTTTAATGGTGGATTCAAACCTGTCACGTACTAAACAAAAACAAAAAAGTTTTACCAAACGCTGAACCTCGGAATCCGAAGCATCATGTTCATCATCCTCATTTATCAGCGTAAAAAACAAGTCTTTAATTCTGTAGCCCTTCATGTCCTGCTCTCATGGTGGCCTCAGTTTCGATTGCCTCTCCTTGTCTGTGGCCTTGGTTTGATTCTGTCCGGGTCACCGGTATCGGGAAATTCACGGGAGATGTCGCTGGACGGACGTGGTGGCGCCGTCCGGTGGGGGCGGGGGCTCACTCACACGACCTGGTCTTTTTTCTTTTCTTTGTTGTTTGACTGTTTTTCTTGTTTTGTCGAGCTATTGCTGGGATATGCTATTTGTTGGGGAATGTGTGTACACGCGCGTGCGCGAACGTGTGTGGTGTGTGTGTGTGTGTGTGTGTGTGTGTGTGTGTGTGTGTGTGTGTGTGTGTGTGTGTGTGTGTGCGAGAGAGAGAGAGAGAGAGAGAGAGAGAGAGAGAGAGAGAGAGAGAGAGAGAGAGAGAGAGAGAGAGAGAGAGAGAGAGACAGACAGACGGAGAGACAGACAGACAGACAGACAGACAGACAGACAGACAGACAGAGAGAGAGAGAGAGAGAGAGAGAGAGAGAGAGAGAGAGAGAGAGAGAGAGAGAGAGAGAGGAGAGAGAGAGAGAGAGAGAGAGAACACAAAGACTCGGACACAGACAGACAGAAACAGACAGGTGAGGCAGCGACAGGGATTGACTGTCAGGACTTCAAGCCTAAGCGGACTCGAACAGGCGTCACGGCGGCGGCACCGTAACCATACGGCCAGTGCTCCATAGGGAAAGATCGCAAAACTTTTCAACCAACGATCCGTCGGCGACACGTACAAGCAATGCATAATGAAGGTGAGAAACCTTCGCCAGTTGTTTCAGCGATTGGAGTGGGTGTGAGAAGTCTGCAGAACTGGCACATCGATAAATGAGAGAGCTGAGTGCAGCGTGACAGTGTTGTTCAAGGCTGGACACCACTGGAATGTATATAGTTCGTGCCTCTATGCGCAAGCAGTAACAGTGAATTGTGTGTAAGCAGCTTAGAGTATTGTTGTGTCCACGCAACGGGACTGTCTCCTGTCATGAACCAGCCTAGGTCTCTGGTTCCAGATTCGGTTTTCCAGATGCCAAAAGTGCAGCGTTTGCTTCTTGATAATCAACACCATCAAGCTCTTTCCGTCAAGCTGCAGGTGAACTTGTCACTGACCGGCTGCCCAGTGATGGTAAACCTCAAAAGGTGTGATGGGGACGGTGGTGGTAGTGGTGGTGGGTGGAGGTGATGCGCGTGCGCGTGCGTGTGTGTGTGTGTGTGTGTGTGTGTGTGTGTGTGTGTGTGTTGTGTGTGCGTGCGTGCATGCGTGCATGCGTGCGCGTCCCATGCGCGCGCGCGCGTGTGTGTGTCTCTGTGTGTGTGTGTGTGTGTGTGTGTGTGTGTGTGTGTGTGTGTGTGTGTGTGTGTGTGTGTACGAAAACAGAGTGACGGTACGAGAGGAAAGCGAGAGAGCGAGAGAGAGAGAGAGAGAGAGAGAGAGAGAGAGAGAGAGAGAGAGAGAGAGAGAGAGAGAGAGAGAGAGAGCAGCATTTGCTCTTCAACTAGCTGAAACAGCAAACAGACGGGTGGTTGGTGTTATAAGTGTACGTGGGTGGCGCAGGTTCTGGTGATCGGGTTTGGGGAAGGGGGGTGGGGTGTCGTAGGAGTCCGATGACACAATTACGGTTCGCCAATCTCCCCTGGAAAAGACAATGAAAATCAGTATTACGGTTCGCCAATCTCCCCTGGAAAAGACAATGAAAATCAGTTTCAGTTTCTTTTCTGCCAAAATCTATCATCGAAAGGAACAAATGGACTGGAAGGCAGCTGTATGTTCTAAGTGCCTTGAGCAGGGTCATCACGCTTCACAGTGAGACACACATTGTGTGCAGAGCATGTCAAAAGACGGGCCACAAGACAGGAGACTTATCTTGCCTTCTGTTTTTTTTCAGATCGACCTGAAACAGAGAGAGAGGATGTAATGAGGAAAGAGAGTAGAGCGAGGGTGATGTGCAGAGTGTAAAAGAGTGTGGAGTGCAGAGTGTGCAAGACTGTGATGTGCAGTTGAGGAGCAGAGCGTCAGGCAGCAGCACATACAGACAAGACAACCAGAGGATGACCCAGTGTTCGTCACGGTACGTTGGAGGTCTTCGAAGAATTCCGCTCGTCAAAGCTTCAAGACTCCCACGCGGCGCCTGTGTGGAGAGTCTGGTCCTGAGTCATCAGTTACAAGAAACAGTGCACAGTCCAACCCTCACTCCACGCCAGACTCCAGACATTCCTGATCGTGAGTATGCGCTGGATTTGTGCCTCCAATGCAAACGGCTCCCTCCCTGTGACATGACTTTGTTAAATGGTTTGACAAAAATAAGTTTGCTATGTGTTGGAAAAAAAGCAATCGCGACTTTCATGGATAAATTAGGCATTACCTCACTGATTTATAGAGGACTAAAATAGATTTAAAAGATTATCTTTATTTTGTTATTTGAACAGTAAAAAGGTCGATATTGTACGCTTGCAAGAAATCCACATCGAAAATAATGACTACTAGAATAGGAAAAGCAAATATATATGGGGAGGTAAAATATTTCATCATGCGAGAACAAACAAAAACAGAGGGCAAGTAATATTAAAGACCGTGCTATTTGTATTGTAGATATAGTTGTTGGTTGGAGTGACTGATGTGATGGTAGACGTTCTGTGTCTGGTATCAATGAAGAACAAGAGAAGACGATTCCACTGATTTGCTCTAAGGTATAACTCATCAATGAAGATGGTAAGCTTAGGATTAAAGTATGGCGGAAGCTGGGCAGTCATGTTTTCTTCTCATAGTTCCCGTCTCTACAGACACACGATCGGAAGCCTTATTGCTGCTGCTGCTGCTGCTGCTGCGTTGTGGATGGAGAGTGACAGTAAAAAAAAAAGTGACAGGAAGAGGAGGAAGGGATGCAAAGAGGGAGGGTCTATGGACTCGGCGAAACGGGGTTAAAATGCAAATAAAAGAAATGACTCGTTGCAAAAGTGCAAGGGGCAGAGGTCTGAGAGGTGTTCTCAAGGCTCTGCTCAAACAACTGAGAGGTGTTCTCAAGGCTCTACTCAAACAACTGAGAGGTGTTCTCAAGCTCTGCTCAAACAACTGAGAGGTGTTCTCAAGGCTCTGCTCAAACAAATGAGAGGTGTTCTCAAGGCTCTGCTAAAACAACTGACAGATGTTCTCAAGGCTCTGCTCAAACAACTGACAGGTTCTCAAGGCTCTGCTCAAACAACTGACAGGTGTTCTCAAGGCTCTGCTCAAACAACTGAGAGGTGTTCTCAAGGCTCTGCTCAAACAACTGCCAAGAAAAGTCTGCGCACCACATGTGGGAAACGTCCCACTCTTCAATAAGCGTGAAAAAAGTCCACTCATACAACTGATGGAAAAATCCCGATTACGTAACAACTGGCAAAGTCTGCAAACACAGCAAGCGCGAATGGTCCATTCACACACACACACACACACACACACACACACACACACACACACACACACACACACACACACACACATGCGCGCGCGCATGTTCGCACGCATTCCAAACTGGGAAAGTCCGCTCGTACAATACTGTTTGGTGGCAAAGATAGAGACTGACATGTGCAGAGCAGAGACAGACTGGAAACCAATACCCTATTAAACCCTCGGAGCGAGGACATCCACTCGGCACCGCAGAAGCGGAGTTTGTGATGTGTGTAGGAACTATTTCCATGTCCAAGCCGGCGTTTGAACTCCTGGCCTGGAAACTCCCTGGCACAGGCTATGGGTTTTCCCCGGACACGCAGAGAGGGAGGAAAGTCAGCGGAGATGGGGTCTGAACGCTCGGCCATTAGTGACCTATCCCCCCTCATCATCCTCGCCGTCGTGTCGCCAGTCCTCCCTCCCAATCAATCGATTTCACACGTGTGCAGGAAAAATCGATGTAAGGGGCCACTTTGAGAGTCGAGGAAATCTGCCGAGTGTGCGTGGACTGTCCGCCAGGAAGGCGATTTTGTTATCGTGGTATGTGTTCGTCTGTTCTTCTGTCTGTCTGTCTGTCTCCCTGCTCCGCCCCATCCCCATAGTGCACTCCACCTCCCATCCGCCCCTACCTTCCTTAATCACCCTCTCTCTCTCTCTCTCTCTCTCTCTCTCTCTCTCTCTCTTATTAAAGCACTGTTATTATTCACAGGCTGCAAAGTTGGTTGGATATAGTAACTTCACATATGATGCAGCTTTGATATCTGAAACAGTATTATGATGCGGCTTTTATATCTGAAAAAGTAACTGGCTTAGAAACCCTTTCAAGCAAGGTTCAAACGCAGCTATTCTACTGGTAATCACATGTATACCTTTATTGCCTTTATGCAAAAGCAGTTTCATATAAATCGTGGATTGTTAGTCACCGTCATGGATTGAGAGAAAGCGTTTGATTCTGTCAACATAGTAGTGATGTATCATTGATGAGCAGTTGTGTTTGCATGGAAGGTACGGATAAGAGGCAAGGATAAAATGGGTGATCAGGTTGACAGCTTAGCTGGTTGATTGGCTGTTTTTTTGTATAGCTGGGTTGTTGTTGTTTTGTTGGGTTTTTTTTGTTTTAATCAGCGAAGTGACATTAGAAGTTAAAAGGAAAGGAATACGTAACACACTACTTACTGGAGATATTTCTCAGCTATCCGACTTTCCTTTAATAAATGATGCAGCATTGATATCTGAAACAGTAACTGGCTTACAAACTCTTTCAACTACTTTATAGCATACTGCCATCTCCATTCTTCAACAATTACATTTATAAAAATAAATGTCAAAATCGGTGCATATAGAAAATACAGATGTTGAAGACAATGAACAATGGACAGGTGTGAATTTATTTTCACCTCCAGTTTTACCTTTTCTATCCACCCTTCTCCCTCTCTCTCTCTCTCTCTCTCTCTCTCTCTCTCTCTCTCTCTGTGTTCCCCTTCCCTCCCTCTCAAAAATGTAGCGATGAATTAGATTGCACTAAACGTTCCTCCTGTAGTTTTGTATTGAATCTTATATTCTGTATAATATGAACTTGAAGGAAAGTCTTGTGAACTCTCCCACGTCCTCCTCCTCCTCCTCCTCCTCCTCCTCTCTCTCTCTCTCTCTCTCTCTCTCTCCAGCTTTATGACAGTTTGTACCCCACACTGAGGAATACAATTTTAACTCCATGTTCTCCCTACCAAACATTGTGTTTTCCAAATGTCTCAGATGATTGGTTTTAACGCTTGCTGACGGATTGTTGACTCTGCACGGCGGGTGGCCCCCAATCGTTGGCAACAACATTCATGGCCTGCAGAACAATTAAACATCATCTGTGCCTCCAACACACACACACAACACACACACACACACACGCACGCACGCACGCACGCACGCACGCACGCACGCGCACACACACACACACACACACACACACACACACACCACACGCATGCATGCGCGCATTTGCTTGATTGCTTCTTTTTTGTTCTCGTTTCAGTCTGACAGCACCAATAGCGATAAGATTATAAGGGAAAGAAACTAAACGCAGCCACGATAAATTAACGAAAAAAATCTCGTAAACCATCAAATATGTGTTTTATTCAGCGGCCAAGTACGAGTCAATACATCAGGTGAAATCACTGCAGGTGTTCAGCTACATTGTTCGCAAACAGCTGAAACACATCTCATGTTTATGTATTTTGAGAGGTATTCAAAAGACGAAATGATGAAAAAAAAAAATTGGACCCAACAATCTGTCAATAAACACACCCATGCAAGTGTTGTCTATACAGCACATCACATCAAACGCGTGAGTGTGTGAGAAATGTTTGAAAAAAGAAAAAATACATGAAAACCGCAAACTAAGACGGGTGTAACAGCACAGTATGTCGTTCCCAGATCTGTTACTGCCTAGTTCAACACTCCATAAAAAAGAAAGAAACGCTTTACCCGCAAATGTTCCGACGAGTGAACCTGTAGTGCGAGTATTTGTTAGGAGGGTGGAGAGAGAACGGACTGATGTGAGAGAAGGTGAGTATAAATACGGGAGGAAGTGGGGTGGAAGGGGATGCCTGGCACATGCACATGGGGGTGCACCTCTGGGGGTGCTTTCACAATTGCTGCATATTTGTTGACGTAAATCAAGCTTGCATAAAATATGGAACTGATGCTTTGGACTGGTACACTAATCGTCTTACACCTGACGCTCCCCAAAATGACCTAATCATTGTACGGCACTCCCCAAAATGACCTAATCATTGTACGGTACTCCCCAAGATGACTAATCATTGTACGGCAACCCCCAAGGTGACCTAATCATTGTACGGCACTCCCCAAGATGACCTAATAATGGTACGGCACTCCCCCCAAAGGTGACCTAATCATTGTACGGTACTCCCCAAAATGACCTAATCATTGTACGGTACTCCCCAAGATGACCTAATCATTGTACGGTACTCCCGAAGATGACCTAATCATTGTACGGCACTCTCCAAGATGACCTAATCATTGTACGGCACTCCCCATGGTGACTTAATCATTGTACGGCACTCCCCAAGATGACCTAATCACTGTTCGACATTCCCCAAGATGACCTTATCACTGTACGACACTCCCAAGATGACCTAATCATTGTACGGTACTCCCCAAGATGACCCTAATCATTGTACGGTACTCCCGAAGATGACCTAATCATTGTACGGCACTCCCCAAGATGACCTAATCATTGTACGGCACTCCCCATGGTGACTACCTAATCATTGTACGGCACTCCCCAAGATGACCTAATCACTGTACGACATTCCCCAAGATGACCTTATCACTGTACGACACTCCCCAAGATGACCTAATCATTGTACGGCACCCCCCATGGTGACTTAATCATTGTACGGCACTCCCCAAGATGACCTAATCACTGTACGACATTCCCCAAGATGACCTTATCACTGTACGACACTCCCCAAGATGACCTAATCATTGTACGGCATCCCCAAGGTGACCTAATCATTGTACGGCACTCCCCAAGGTGACCTAATCATTGTACGGCACCCCCCAAGGTGACCTAATCATTGTACGGCACCCCCCAAGGTGACCTAATTATTGTACGGCACTCCCCAAGATGACCTAATCATTGTACGGGCACTCCCCAAGGTAACCTGATCATTGTAGGGCACTCCCCAAGATGACCTAATCATTGTATGGTATCCCCCAAGGTGACCTAATTGTTGTACGGCACGCCCCAAGGTGACCTAATTATTGTACGGCGCTCCCCAAGATGGCCTCATCGTTGTACGGCACTCATTTTGCTTTGCTGACGTAGGAATCGTTTGTCTGCATTGGAATTCACCACTTTTTTTTGACACACACAGATACACAGACAAACACACTGACACAGTGTACACAGACACAGATATAAACAGGCACACAGACAGGCAGGCACACACACACACACACACACACACACACACACACACACAGACACACTCACACACACTGTAGAGCGACATAGCGCGTATGCGTACGCGCGCGCGCGCGCAACACACACACACACACACACACACACACACACACACACACACACACACACACACACACACACACGCACGCACGCACGCACGCATGGGACACACACACACCCACACCCACCTACACACACACACACACACACACGCGCGCGCGCGCGCGCGCGCGCGCGCGCCCATCCGCATGGGACACGCACTTCTATATCTTCCAACCGACCGACCGACCTACCCACCCACCCACCTACCTGTCTGTCTATCTATATGTGTTGTTGGTGATACGAAAAAAAAAGAGAAAAGAAAGATACAAGACGGGAAAGGCAGAGAGTGGCAGAAACAGCGGCAAAGAAACGGTGACAGAGACCAACGTACAAAATGAACAGAAACAGAGCACGTACAAAGGGTGTCCTAAATCCAACCCAGTTTTGATCACAATGTACTATTGCTGCATGTAGCAAATTACGTAAGCGTGAAGGATTTAATGTAATGTACTTTCGTTGTTCTTGTAACAGACCTGCGCAGGAACACACTCGCGCGCGCTCAACCGCTTGTCAACGCACGCACGAACACACGCACGAACACACGCACGAACGCGCGCACGCACGCACGCGTACACACACACACACACACACACACACACACACACACACACACACACACACACACACACACACACACACACACACACAGACAGACAGACAGACAGACAGACAGACAGACAGACAGACAGACGGACGGACGGACGAACCGACGGACGAACGAACCGATAGACGGACGGGTGATGGATAGATAGATAGATAGATAGATAGATAGATAGATAGATAGACAGACAGACAGACAGACAGACAGACAGGTAGAAAAATTCTTCAGACGTGATTTCAAATTCATGGGGCTAGAATATGTGCAAAAGCTCTTCAGTCTACACCTGTCTGTAGAATGGAATCAAGAAAACACGACTAAAGGGAATCTCAGAGATGAGCTTGCCATAAACTTTAATATGAAACACAGCTCTCTGGATATGGAAACCTAGTTCCTCTGAAACGGTGTTCACGATTCTCACTCAGCCGAAAAGTTGGAAGCTTCACCCGCAAAAGAAAGGTCCTTGGAGGATCCTCGATTCGTTCTTGACTTCCTCCACTTCTCTGAAGGTCTCTCAGCACACATCGAGCTCCCCTCGTCTTTGATCTTACCCCACACCAGGGAAGAGAAGAACTTACGAAAACGTTGATCCAGAGTTCCAAACTTTACACAGGTCCATCACTGATGGCAGCAGTCCCACCGATTTCAGCCTGTTTGCTCCCAACTCTTTTCACAAATCCCTGCTGGTAAGTCTATTGACACAGCAGAAGTTATAAACCTCGTTTTCGTTCTGAACACTCAATTCATCCCAGCCTTCAACTTCAGCCAGAGAATGTAAAGGAGAAGCTGTGGGGCTGGAGGGTGTCCCTGCAGCGAAGCCCACTGTCAACCATGTCGGCAACTTAACGGTTTTTGCATCGTGACTGGAACTCAGGAGGACGAGAAGAAGAAGAAGAAGAGAAGAAGAAGAAGAAGAAGAAGAGCGGAGCAGAAGAAGATGAACTGAGCAGTAGAAAAAAAAAATTGTGAATTTTGGACTGTTCTCTAGTCTTTTGTCATTCACTGTCAAATCAGGAGCGCTATTCTGTACGTCCACAGAAGCTGGCAAATGGAAAAGCCTGTCAATCATCCATTCATGTCTGGCCCTAGTGGAAGATAGCGGTGGTGTGGGGTACGACAGGGGATGGAAGGAGGGGCTCATACTTTGGCATCCACTCAAAACACTTTATTCAGACCTGTGCTCACACGTCATCAGACCCTCAACTCCCCACCCCCACCCCATTGAAAGCAGGCCCTACAACTGTGTCCCATGCAGCTGCTTTCTGTCACGAGGGGAACAGGCAGAAATCACTGGGAGCCAGGTCTCAGAAATAAGGATGGTGACACAGCACCATCACTCCACTCAATAAGCGTGTTGGAGAAGAGGTATGAACTCTGGAACTGTCTGCAGGCAGCATCATAGTCACTGGAACTGTCTGTAGGCAGCATCATAGTCACTGGAACTGGCTGTAGGGAGCACCATAGTCACGAATTCCCCCATTTTGACGCGACTGCTCCAACATCGTACAATGTGAGTAAGACGTGACTGTGTATTCAACCACGTACAATGTGAGTAAGACGTGACTGTTTATTTAACCACCGACAATGTGAGTAAGACGTGACTGTACATAGTACAATGTGAGTAGACGTGACTGTGTATTCAACCACCGTACAATGTGAGTAAGACGTGACTATCTCTCCAACATCGTACGATGTGAGCAAGACGTGACTGTGTATTCAACCACCATACAATGTGAGTAAGACGTGACTGTGTGTACTCAACCACCGTACAATGTGAGTAAGACGTGACTGTGTGTACTCAACCACGGTACAATGTGATTAAGACGTGACTGTGTGTACTCAACCACTGTACAATGTGGTTTAGACGTGACTGAGTGTACTCAACCACCGTACAATGTGAGTAAGACGTGACTGTATGTACTCAACCACCGTACAATGTGAGTAAGACGTGACTGTATGTACTCAACCACCGTACAATGTGAGTAAGACGTGACTGTATGTACTCAACCACCGTACAATGTGAGTAAGACGTGACTGTTTGTACTCAACCACGGTACGTATAATGTGATTAAGACGTGACTGTGTATACCCAACCACTGTTACAATGTGAGTAAGACGTGACTGTGTGTACTCAACCACCGTACAATGTGGTTAAGACGTGACTGTGTCTCTCAATCATCGTACAATGTGCTTAAGACGTGACTGTCTCTCCAACCATCGTACAATGTGCTTTAGACGTGACTGTCTCTCCAACCATCGTACAATGTGCTTATGACGTGACTGTCTGTCTCAACCATCGTACAATGTGGGTAACACGCGACTGTGTCTCCAACCATCGTACAATGTATATAAGACGTGACTGTGTGTGTCTAATCATTGTATAATTTGGATAAGACGTGATTGGTGTATTCAACCATTGTACAATTTGGATGAGACGTGACTGTGTGTATCCAGCCATTGTTCAATTTGGGTAGGACGTGACTGTGTGTATCCGACCATTGCACAATTTGGATAAGATGTGCTTGTGTGTATTCAATCACTGTACAATTTGGATAAGACGCGACTGTGTGCACCCAACTACCCAACCATTGTACACTTTGAATAAGACATGACTGTGTGCACCCAACCACCACCCAACCATTGTACACTTTGGATAAGACGTGACGGTGTGCACCCAACCATTGTACACTTTGAATAAGACGTGACTGTGTGTATTCAACACCGTACAATGTGGTTAAGACATGACTGTATGTATCCAACCATCGTACAATGTGGGTAACACGTGACTGTGTCTCCAACCATTGTACAATGTGGTTAAGGCATGGCTGTATGTATCCAACCATCATACAATGTGGGTAACACGTGACTGTTTCCAACCATCGTACAATGTAAGTGAGACATGACTGTGTGTCTCCAACCATCGTGCATGTGGAGAAGACGTGACTGTATGTATCCAATCATTACACAATTTGTGTAAGACGTGATTGGTGTGTATTGAACCATTGTACAATGTGGATAAGACGTGACTATGTGTATCCAGCCATTGTTCAATTTGGATAAGACATGACTGTGTATCCAACCAATGCACAATTTGGATAACACGTGATTGTGTGTATCCAACCATTCTACAATTGGATAAGACGTGACTGTGTGTTTCCAACCATCGTACAATGTAGATAAGACGTGACTGTATGTATTTCAACCGTTGTACAATTTGGAAAAGACGTGACTGAATGTATTCAACCATTGTACAATTTGGATAAGACGTGACTGTGTGTATCCAACCGTTGTACAATTTGGATAGGACGTGACTGTGTGTATTGGACCATTGTAGAATTTGGATAGGACGTGACTGTGTGTATCGGACCATTGTACGATTTGGATAAGACGTGATTGTGTGTATCCGACCATTGTACAATATGGATAAGACGTGACTGTGTGTATCGGACCACTGTACAATTTGGATGAGACGTGACTGTGTGTCTGCCTCAAAAAAGCATCATGGCAACATGCCCTGATGTGGAGATAAAAGAAGCGGTCAAATCCAACAATTCCCTATCAGCTGAAGGGCAGGGAGTGCGTTTCCCTTTACCCTGTGTCCCTCTCCCCTTTCTCTCTGCCCCACGCCCCTCTTTCCCCATCCTCTCCCTCCTTATCCTTTCCGTCTCCCCTGTCCCCCTTCTTCTTTTCCTCCATCCTCCACCTCTTTTCCCTCATCCTACATTTCCCCCGTCTCACCCCCTCTTTCCCAGTCTTCCACCCTGTCTCTGACCCCCACCCCTCTTTTCTTCTATTCCCATTTCCTTTGCCCACTGTCCCTCTTTCCCTGTCCCCATGCCTCTTCTCCCTCATCTCCTACCCTTACCCCCTTTGCCTTAGACACGTGTCGAGTTCACTGAAGAAAAAAAAATCATTACCTGTGATGGAAATAGGGAAGTTTAGGTCCCCAATGAGCTCTTCCGATCGACAATACGTACGGTGTTTTTCATCCACGTGAACGCCAGTGGCCAGCCATGTTTTGACTCGCTTCCAATGCTGACATCGCTTCGCTTTGCCATACGGTCATATCAAAATACGACTGTTTCGACTTCCTAGCACAAAAGTCCTTCACTCTTGATGTGCGCAGGACGCCAGTGAGTCAACAGGCCAAATTTGGAGAAGATCAGATATAAGCTGTAGACTTGTATAACCAGTAAGAAAAAAGATTGACAGCACTGGACACAGATTAGACAGCCCGACAAACAGAACACTCTTTATACATTTAACTATTTTGTGACCAGATTATTTGGACTGATTATTTTTAATCTTGTCCTTTAACCTTGTCATGATTATTTCGTAGAGTAGCAGAAGCTTCCGAGCAGCTTGCTTTATCCGTCTTGAGGAGCGCAGTGATGCAGATGAATGTCTCAAGCACAAGACGTTACAAGATCTGCTATGAAGATGGGAAATACGTATCTGTTAGCCTCTTATTATCATTGCAAATGATTTGGATGTTGAGCCATGTGTATTTTCGGCTGATATCGTTGATGTGACATGCACGGCCCCTTAGGGTTTAAAGCAACACACCAAATTCCTGTTGGAAACCCCCGCCATTCCATGCTGTGTGTGCTTCTACCCTTCTGCATTCATTTCCCAACCAGAATAGAGGTCCATTGTTGGTGAAATGATTGCGTGTGTGCTCGTTTTTAGTTAATTCCACATCAAGGTGAAAAAATCCCTCTTCAAAGATGATGTCTACACACGACACCATGTACCAGTGTACATATTTGTGTGATTTTGTTGGTTTGGTTTGGTTTGCTTACTTTTTTTTTTTTGGGGGGGGGGGGGGGGGGGGGGGGGGGGGGGGCGTGGGGAGGGAGAGTATGTGTGTATGTGAGGCGAGAGGGAACGGTGCATTTTTGCACAAGCACACGATGGCGTTATTTTCTATGAAACAATGGGCTGGAAATTAACGGGCAAACAAGGTATTTGTTGTACTTTTTTCAGTTTGTTTGTTGGTTCCTTGTTATGCACACCTTTACACGAGAGAGATCTCGGCTTTAAATCTCATGTAAAGGGCTTGCTGACGATTCAAATCTGCAAAGGCAGTGAATCCGTGGAAAAATCTTTTCTAACCTGCTCGTCTCACGTGGGTACTGAAACCAAGAATTGTTGAATCAAGCCAACACTGTTTTTATTCATCGAACCAACCGTGTTCCTACTTCAACCCCATTCTCTAAGAAGCCAGCAAACTACACACATCAAGCAATGAACACGCCGCTTCAGTACACACAACCCTGTACAATAACATCATTCCGTGCACCAGACCCACTTGTACTCTGATCCGCCTCAGATACCGAACAGAAGCAATAACATTTCTTTAAAGTCAAAGTTGGAAACAGTAAAAGCCACTGGATTTTCCGTGCTGAAACTCAGGACTGGACCGGAGATCTTTAAATCTGCAACTGGGCTATTTGGGTTGGCATTGACCAGAACACTGGCAACAATGTGCAGTTGCATTCCTTTCGCTCGCTTGCCAACAGTTTTTCCTTCGATCATTCATCAGTTGTATGCTTCAAAACTTCACTCTCTAAAATATGTCAGTGTAGAGTCAGCATGAAATCTCTGCAACTCAATGATGATCTACCAAACAGCATTTGAACTTTGATAACTGAAAAATGAACAGAAACGAAACAAAACCATTCACTTGCTCCTTAGTGCCACGACAGAGCGCAGGATAACTCGATACACACCCTTCAACTGATTTAAAGCGTCAACCCAGCTTTCTATCCGCATTTTAAAAGACAATAGAGATCACTCTATCCATGTCGGCCACTTTCTTTTTTCTGTTCAACATGTAGACATTTTCTATAGATCTGCTCCGGAAAAATAGGGAAAGACAAAAGCTGTCTTTCCATTTAAGTACAGTCATCCTTTCTCAGTTTATGGATCAAGCAAACAGATTTAGAGAGTCAAATATCTGATTTGAAGCGCACGCCAGGATAGTGATCGAGATATCGACTACCTGCTTTACAGGCGCACTGTTTTACACCAATGGTTTGGGCATTTTCTCTCTCTCTGATTGAACCGTTAAGCTGAATGATGGGGCAAAATGGCTTTGGGAGTGCTCGCCAGAAGCATCTGTCCCATTAACACGGCGGAATCACTCTCGCCGAATAGCGATTTTCACTATAGATCACCTTCCTTGCATTTTTCCAAACATCGTCCTTTTTTCAGTCGTTATACACTTTTTTTTTCAGTCGTTGTACCATATTCGTAAACATCTTCCACCTTAATCATTAAAACTAGGTGCCACGGAAGGGGCATATGAGCACATCTGGAAGATCCTTTGGTCGGAAAAGAGGGGGAGGGGGCGGGGTGACTCCATGCATGTTCTGTGTATTTGTGTGCGCTCTGCATTTGTGGTAGGCGAATTAGTGCTGAAACTGTCTCCTCATGGGAGCAAGCGTTATTTTTTCTTGTTTGTTACGTTCTGTTGTAGTTGGACATCACTAAAATCCGATTCATTCTATGTATTTATACACATATTACAGGTCATTCGAAGTATTGCCGTTGTCATCAGTATTGCCGTTGTCAACGTCTCCAACCATGTTCTACTTACTCATCTCCTGTTTTACTCGTTCGATTCTATTTGTATACTTCTACGAATGCTACTCATTTTGTTTGTACCCACATCCTATTTCAGTGGTTCTATTCTATATTCACACGTCTCCCATCTTACCCTAGCGATCTTTCTCGTTCGATTCATTGGAATAAGCGTCTCCGAAGTTTACTCATTGCGTTCCATGTGTACCCAATTTTCATTTTAATGGTTCTATACTATTTGTACAAATCTCCCATCGCACTCATTCTAGTTGTACACACATCCGATCTTACTTATTTGTCTTCGGAAAGCAGAGGGAGTTCCCATATACGCAGCTCCTAACGAAGCAATAATTTAAGAACGTAATTTATTTTCGCTGACAGCAAACACAGCGACAGGCGACGTCAGCACCTCACTGGGCTGTCTAATCAAGATCTCTTCTTGTTCATGGCTCGCCTCTTCAGTTTATTTTGGGACCTTTAAGAAACGATGATAGGAATCTGCCTCCGACTGATGATTTGGCGTTCCCGACAGTCATGGAAGTATAATCGGCTAGCAATAGATGAGGGTGTAGTATGCTTTACTGGATCAGTATTTCTTTAAATGATTTTATTCGCGTTTGGCAAAACAGAACAGAAACTTTCTTTTCAAGGTGCAGGCATAAAAGTACGATCCATCCAATTTAAGACCAGTTCTTCAACACCCAGAGAAAGATAAGAGAAGAAACACAGATAAAAGTACGATCCATCCAATTTATGACCAGTTCTTCAAGACCCATAGAAAGAGAAGAGAAGAAATACAGGAGGAAAGCTTTAATCTATAGGTGTCTGCCCCTCAGAAAAGGTCCACTAACATGAACTGTAAGAACAAACATAAAATCTAATCAGGAATGGATAGTGATCCTTTGTTTCTAGCCCGGAACTGTGACAGAAGTAAAGACGGAAATATTTGTACTGGTCAATTCTAACTTGCAGACACAAAGACAGACTCAATTTTCAGAAGTCGTTAAACGTCTAGTCCACGTTTCTTGTAACTTTGTCTTTGACAAAGAGCACTACAAATAGTACATTACGAGTGTCTGAACATCTTAGATTGATCCATGTTTTAGAATACTTACATACCAACTAATACTTGATAATTTCATGAAATGATTCACTTCTGACGTTTGCACACAAATGGCATATGAAAATGAATTATGTTCAGTCTTCTACCGCTTTATAGTACATAGACCGTATAAGTTTCACTGAATGTTTTTTTTTTATTTTCTTCTGAATAACGGTCTATTTCATGAGGGGGGAGCGATTCGCAGGATTACAAGAGAGTCTCAAAAACCTTCATAGTCTAACAGTTCTACGTATCTCACGCGCGCGCGCACACACGCACATACAAGCGCGCGCGCGCGCGCGCACGCGCACACACACACACACACACACACACACACACACGCACGCACACGCACAGAGAGAGAGAGAGAGAGAGAGAGAGAGAGAGAGAGAGAGAGAGGGACAGACAGACAGACAGACAGACAGACAGAGACAAAAACAGAGGAGAGAGAGAGAGAGAGAGAGAGAGAGAGAGAGAGAGAGAGAGAGAGAGAGAGAGAGAGAGAGAGAGAGAGAGAGAGAGAAGCGGTCGGATGTTATCAGTGACGTTACAAAGAACTGTGCCAGATCTCAACAGCAACAATAACTGCAGGTACAATGTGAACAAAGGGTGTGAAAAATCAATGTTTCTGTCTTCTTACGGACACTGCAAAACATCACAATTTGGCATTCATCAAAAAGACAGACAATACCGAGAAATGTTATAGCTACACGAAATATCTGAACAAATACAACCGATAAAATGTACCACTAGAACACTAGAACAAAAAACCCTCTCTCTCTCTCTCTGTCTCTCTCTCTCCTATCTGAAACTGAAAACAAAGACAATACATTCTTCCACATGACTGTCATACCAATCATGCATGTGCGGGCCTCCACAACTCAAAGTCACTGTCCAGATTCTTATGTGGAAGGCCTGTCCCAAAATGGAACAGCTCTTTCAACAGCGATGCCAGCACTACACTATTTTCAGTGTCCGGTCTGATATAGCCTCGTTAGGTCGGCGGGGGGGGTTCTGACAAAACTGAAACCAAAAGTGAACATCCTCACGTTAGGGACTCTGCCTGTCAGTCTGTCCGTCTTTCTGTCTGTCTGTCTCTGTCTGTCTATCTGACTATCTCTGTCTGTCTGTCTCTCGCTCTCTCTGGAGGTGGGGATGGGGGCGGGGGGCGGCGGTAGTTTCGCACGTCAAGACGCACTTTAAAGCTCTCTGTTAATTTTGTTGTCTACGGTGAATTAAGTGCAAGTTTCTTTTCAGATTTAACCACGCAGTGCATGAAGTGTCATGCCATCCGGAGCATTGGACTGTAGGGTCTTTTGTGGCCTTTTTCTGTCCGTTTTTCTGGCCTAATGTTAAAACGGGCTAGGCAGAACTTCAGATTTCAAGTCGCCACACTGCAGCTGAACAGGAAAGTTGACGGTGTTGTGGCAGGCTTGCTCCTGTCGTATATGTAATGGGGGAGCCTTCTCCTCCGCTGTGGTGACACTGAAAGCAGTCCCGGTCCGAACGCTTCACAAGGCCGTGAGAGCACCAGGCAGAACCGATTCTCCAGCACAGGGGCCAGCAGTGGCAGAGTGAGTCTGGAGAAACCTGTCAAGCCTCAGGGAGACGCCTTTACCTAGACAGCGAATGAAACGTTCCTCTCCGACCTCGTGACCATGTTCCAGTCGATGGACAGGAAATTCGACGAGGTCAAGCAGGACGGACGTGTTCTGCGCGAGGGTTAAGTCGCCATGCAGGAAGAGATGAGAGGGCTGAGACGGAAGGTGGACGACCTTCGACAACAGAACCACGACCTGCAGAGGAAGAACAACTACCTGGCATCGAGGATGGACAAACTGGAAAGGAAGACAGACGACCTGGAGGGGAGATCTAGGCGAAACAACATTCTCTTTTATGGCTTGCCAAGGAAGGAAAAGGAGACAAGTGCTGAATGTGAAGACCTGCTTAGGGATATTATCACTGACAAGCTGGGGCTGTCCTGTGACGTAGAGTTTGATAGGGTCCATCGCGTGAGCTCTAAACAGGATTCCCTGATCATCGCTAGACGTGTTTTTCTACAAATAGAAGATGCACATACTACGGGCGAAACGAAAAATTAAGGGCACCAACGTCTTTGTGGGCGAAGACTTCTCCACAAGAGTGTGAGAAATGAGACGAAAATGGACACGTCATTTGAAAAAGGCACGAAGTAACGGGAAACGTGCCACTATGCTCCATGATCATCTGCTAGTGGACGGTATCCGGTGTATGCTGGGACTTTGGCGGCCATCTTGTGCAAATGAAACAGGGTTTCGGCCGGTCCCCTTTTCATCCCCGATCTTTGCCCGCGGCTGCGAAGGAAACGTCTACTGAGGCGACACCGTTACCTAGTCACAGCACGACGGTGTCAGTGAGCTGGTGACGCCACGTGTAAACTGTGCACCCGTGTTCTGTGACGATGTTCTGGTGTCACCTGTGCGCGCGGACATTGATGTCGTGTGCGTTTTGTTTCCGAGTTGAAAAATGAGTTTGATGATCCCAATGTGTAATAAATCAAAACCGTTTTCTTTCCTACATTGGAACATTAATAGATTGCTTAAAACATGTATAATAGTGATTTTGTTTCGTATATCTATTCTTTTGATTTTGTCTGTTTAGTTGAGACATTTGTAGATCTTCAGTTGTCTATTTCTAAAGGGTACATGGTGTTTTGTAGATCGGCTGACGGCACACAGGAGACGTTCGGGCGGAACTGTCTGCCTTATAAGGAATGAGCTGTGTCTGCCTTATAATTTGAGCTGTGTTCTTATTTCAGACCTATATGCATGGAGTCTCCTCTTTTCTACGCTTTTCTTTTGGATGTATTTTCGGTATGGATAGAGACATTATGTATGTTTGTGCTTATATACCACTTAAAAACTCATCCTATTATGTGCATAGTGACTGTCAAAATGGTGTCTCTTTACTGGAAGATTTTTAATGTGACTGTTTTCTGTGGAGTGAAGAACATGACGCTTACATAGTAATAAATGGAGACCTTAATAGTAGAGCCTCAAAATTTCCGGTGATTTTGTACCCATGAATGTTATTTTGAAAATCAACATGTGAGTGGTCCTTTGAACTTGAAAAGAAATTCTGAAGACCATGTGCTTAATAACTATGGCAAAATGTTACTCAACATGTGCACTGTTTTAGACCTGTGTATTTTGAATGTTATGTGTCAGGGTGACTTTAACGTACATATCTGATAATGGTAACAGTGTAGATTATCTTTTACTGTCGAATGATCTGTTTTCAATATATTTCTGATAGCAGCAGAATGAATGTGTCTAACAGAATTGAATCTGATCAGTCGCCTTTGGAATTATATATTAATTTCCCTAAAAACAATAAGATATGTATGAAAGATAATGGTAATGGCCAGGTCTTGGAAAAATTCATATGGGACGAAGCCCACAGCAATATGTTCACAGACAACATCTGTTCAAATGAAATGCAAATCCAGTCTGAAATGGCGATCAATTTAATTGATGTAAATAGTAACAAGGCTCTTGAGCAGTTTAATCATTGTATAAAAAGTGCAGCAGACTTTATGAAGAAACAGGTAATCATTGGTAAGGGCGTGAAAGATGACGACTGGTATTATGATGAATGTCGTGTAGCCAAAAGAACTGTACGCAATTTGTTGAACGATTTAAGCGTACATTGTCTCCACCCGATCGCACTTCCTTATATACAGCAAGACGTGAATATAAACATTTGTTAAAGAGAAAGAGAAGCAGTCCAATGACACTTTGTTAAACAATTTATTAACTTCTGTAAATAGCCAACAGGAATTCTGGAAAGCTGTGCGTAAAATCTCCACGACAAGAAGACAGCCTTTGAATGATATTAACGTAAACGACTGGTATGTACATTTCGAAGAATTGTTAGAAAGAAAATGCAAGTTTGATTATGATCTGATTCAGGGTGAAGATACCAGTAACTCAAGTGCTTAGGGAAATCGTTATAGTGCTGTACAGGTAAAGGGACAAAAGTCTATACCCTCTCATGGCGGACACATTGGAAGTGGTTGTTTCCACTAGATTGTCTAGCCAATATTTCAGCGTTGGTGACATGTTTGTGTACCGGAAACCACTGACGTCATTTTTACAAGTGTACTCTTTTTGTGTGAAGTAAAGAAAATCGTTGAACGTTGTTTGGTGCGTGCGGTTTGCTGTTAGATCTGGCATGGCATCGGCAGACAAACAGCTCACAGAGGAGACGCAAAAAATACATTGTGTCGTTGATAGACCAGGGGTCTTCGGGTGTTTGAGGTGGCAAATGTGTTGAACTTGAACAGGTCAACCGTCAGGAAAGTTTTTACAAGCGCTATTGTGATAGAAAAAACAGTAGAAAACAAACCTAGAAGTGGTAGGCCCAGAGTGTTCAGAAACAGGTGCGTGTCTGCACTGTCAGAGATCGTAAAGCGGGACAGATCTGCCAAGGTGTCTGAAATTTCAGCCGAATTCAATGCATCAACCTCCGTTGAAGTCAGCCAAAAAACGGTCAAGCGAAATCTGCATGACTTGGCTATTCATAGCATCCCCAGGTGAAGAAACGTAGTCATCAAGGAAGTGAACAGAAAGAAGCAGCTGCAGTACTGTAGGAATAAACTTCACTGGACTGTGGACGATCAGTGGAAGAATGTTATTTTCAGTGATGAAATGACCATTGTCATCAAACCCAATGGACGTGTTAAACTATGGAGGGAAGTCGAAGAAAAGCGGTCAGTGCTTTCTCTGTGCAGCGTCCATCTTGGCCCGAAGACTACACTGAAACTGATGGTGTGGGGGATGCATTTCGTATGACAGAGCTGGATCACTGGTGTTCGTGGAAGGCAGTAGTACAAACAGTCAGGAGTACATTGATGTGCTGGAAAAAACAACTTTCTGCCGTTTGTTGCCGACCACTACACAAACAAACGTTGGTACCTGCAAGAAGACAACGCCTCTGTTCACCGCTCGGCTCACACCGAGACCTGGAAGCGACAGCACAGAGGTCCCGTGTTTTTCTGGCCCCCTCATAGTTCAGCTCTAAATCCGATCAAGAACGTGTGGCAAGTTCCCAAGACTCAAGTGAGAATAAACATTTGCCGCATCAGTACTATCGCGCAGATCTGCGCTGTGCACTCACCACTTGCTGGAATCAACTGACAGTTGCCTATCTCCCACTCCCTCTACGACTCTCTATCGAGACGCTGTCAGCATGTTTTGAGTCGGATGGGCCAGATTACAAAGTATTAGCAAGTTAAGTCCAGCCTAAAGGTAAGAATAACAAGTTTTCAGCAACAGGTGCCTGTAGGTAGTCAGCGCCGGAAGTGCCGAGAGGGGACAGACTTTTGTCCCATGAATGTAAACAATGACGATTGTTATGACAATGGTGATGAAAATGATGATTGTGATAACGAAAATAATTTGAATCAACATGTCTCAGCGGAAGAAGTTTTGAGTGATTTAAAGACACTAAAAAGTCGCAAGGCGGCTGGACCTGATAAGATTATTGGGGAATTTATCAAAAAATGCTTGCAAATCAAACTTAATAATGTTTTTTTTGGTTGTTGTTGTTAATTTTTAAACTCCCTGTTTGATAGAGGCATATACCATGAAAGCTGGTGTGAATAAATTGGCCCATATAAAAAGGCCGATGTAAAAGAATCCAAACAACTACAGAGGAATTTCGCTGTGTAATGTATGTAGTAAACTGTATAGTGCGATTATTGATAACTGACTTCAAGTTTGGGTTGAGGATAATAACATTACAGGTGAATTTCAATCTGGATTTACACAAAATTAGTCCACAATAGATCATATGTTCACATATTAGCTTTCGTTCAAAAAACAGTTTTGTCTGAGTCGTAAGTTGTATGTTACTTTCATCGATTTTGAGAAAGCATTTGATTCTGTTAATCGAACTATACTTTGGCCTATTTGGTTAAAAATGGTATTCATGGAAAGATGTATAAATGTATTAGGAGTATTATGACCGTGTAAAGGCAAGGGTGCGAGGTGGTACTGCTTTAACAGATTATATCAATTGTACATCTGGGGTCAAGCAGGGTGACGTTTACAGCCCAGTTTTGTTTTCTTTATTTATTCATGAGCTGACTTCCAAAGTGATAAACTCTGGAAGACAAGGTACACATTTTGTAAATGATGTTCTGGAAATATCTATTCTAGTTCTGGAAATATCTATTCTACTTCTTGCTGATGACATTGCATTAGTATCAGAGACTGTAACAGGCCTCCAAACACAGTTCAATAGTTTACAAAGGGCAGCTGATTCACTCCAGTTGAAAACTAACTCAGATGGCTGAACATAGTTTGCCTCATAAAGCGTATAAAATGCTGTTAGAACTAGATAATAGAGGCAAGATGAACTGGGTGTCGAATGTTTGAGCCAAATTATACGAATATGGTTTTGGGTACGAATGGTAACCAATGTGTCGGAGGTATGAGAAACTTTGTCCGTACGCTTAAAGAAACACTTACTGACTGTAGATGGCAAGACTGGAACTGTCATGTTCAAAATAGTAGCAGGTTTAGTTTTCATAGAACATTTTACGATCTGCATTCTTTCCCAATGTACATGTCAACGCGTATGGACAGGCACCTGAAGGTTATAATGACGAAGTTAGAACTGGTGTGTCTGAAATTTTTGTTCATCATTATCGTTATAAACAATTAATACCTGTAATCTATTGTGTCCATTATGTCGTCAAACAAGAGAAGATGAAATGCATTTTGCATTAACTTGTCCAGAATTACAAGATATAAGAGGAAAATTTATTCCACGGAAATTTTATACAAGACCTTGGTTTTTCAGGCTTGTCTTGTTAATGTCATCTAATAACGAACGCTTTATATAAAACAGTTTGCAGTTTATTTATTATATAATGCTTTCAAAAGGCAAAGCGTTTATACATTGTAATTATTATCATGAAACTGATGGTATCGCTTTGTTATGTATGAGGGGCCAAGGTCTATAAGAATAAAATATCTGAATCTCTCTCTCTCTCTCTCTCTCTTTTCACTGAATAACTTAAAAAGTTTTTAGGTGGGGGTGGGGGTAGGGGGTGGGGGGATCGTTTTCCTGGGTTCTGAGTTCTCTCTGTCTGTTCCAGTCAAAACACGTTCTCATCTACTCGGCGGGATTCTTACAAAACTGAAACCAAAACTGAAAACCCTCATGCTAGGGACTGTCTGTCTGTCTGTCTGTCTCTCGACCCTTCATTGCGTAAGTTTTGTTGTTGTTTTCTTCGGGGGCAGGGGGTGGGGGTGGGGTGGGTCCGTTTCCTGAGTTCTGAGTTCTCTCTGTCTGTTCCAGTCTCAACACGTTCTCTCCAGTGAGACCACCATGGCAGATACGGTCATAAGAATTCGCAGCTCTCAACCTGTGTGTAGTAAGGAAGATCTTTGACCTATGCCAGTAGCAACGCTAGCAAGCAAGGCAAGGCAGCGAACAAGCAAGTAAGATTTCTCTCCAATCTATTGTTACAAGCCCTCGGAGGCGAACTCCGACACCTCCCCTTTCCCCCCTCTCACTTCACCCCCCCCCCCCCCCCCCTCCCCCACCCCTTTTCCTACATCGCCCTTCCCTCACCCCCTGCCTCCCCCGCCTCTTCACTCGATCTGCCGGCACTCCCCAGGCGCCTTTCTCCATCATTTGTGTCAATGACCCTCGGTCCTACCTTGACTGACGGACAGCCTTTCCGCTTGGCTCAAATCGGATTACTGGAACCTTCCTCCTGACGGATGGCAACAGTACCCAGTCCTAGTGAGGTGTGTGGGCTGGCCAGGACAGGAGGTGAAAAACAGAAAGCGCACCAGCGAGCGAGCGAAGGAGAGAGAGAAAAAACAGAAAACAGAGAGAGAGAGAGAGAGAGAGAGAGAGAGAGAGAGAGAGAGAGAGAGTGAGTGAGAGAGAGAGACAGACAGACAGACAGACAGACTGACAGAGAGAAAGACAGAGACAGTGAGACAGAGACACAGAGAGACGGGGAGGGAGGGGGCGGGATGGAGAAAGAGAGGGAGGCAGGGAAAGAGAGGTGGGAGGAGAAGGAGAGAGAGAGAGAGAGAGAGAGAGAGAGAGAGAGGGGGGGGGGGGGGGGAGAGGAGGAGGGAGGAGGAGGAAAGGAGGATAGGAGGAAAGTAAGGGAAGAAGAGTGGTGCTAGCTATGAGGGTTGTCGTAGGTATGTTTTTAGCGGAGAAGTGGGGCTGTGTGAGAATGGGCGGGAGGAGTGGGGGAGGAGTGAGGAGGTGCTGCAGAGGACAGAGGTGGGAACAAAAGTCCGTGAGAAGGCGAAGAAGTCAGACAAACAGGCAGCTGCCCAGCTTTCCTTGTTAAACGGAAATCAATCGCGGTCGCTTCTGCTGATATCAAGTCTGTTGTTTCCTTGCAAACTGAACGATACCCCCCCACCCTCACCTCATCCCCCACTCTACACTCCCCTCCCTTCTTCTCCCTTCTTTCCGCTCCTAGCTCAACTCTCGTTGTCTGAAATTGCATGACACTGTCTCCTCTATTCACTTAAAGAACAAAAGTAACTAAAGAGGAGATAATAATATGTCGGATAAGTTAGGAAATGTTGCAATCGTAATTTAAAGCATCATGCAGTTGTTAAAATAATTCCAGAAGAAATAAAGAGAAAGGGACAATAGATAGATTAGATAGATAGATAGATAGATAGATAGAGAGAGAGAGAGAGAGAGAGAGAGAGAGAGAGAGAGAGAGAGATGTAAGTAGGTAGGTAGACAGACAGACCGACACAGACAGACAGATAGATATATACACATTCAGACACAGAGACGGACACACATACACACACACACGCGCGAGAGAGAGAGAGAGAGAGAGAGAGAGAGAGAGAGAGAGAGAGAGAGAGAGAGAGAGAGAAGAGAGAGAGAGAGAATAAAAGGAATGTTTTGCTAGATTCTCACAACGAACGGGAACAAGAGAGACGAAACGATAGTCACAAACGAGAACAGAAGGAAAAACAGAAAGACAGAACGGAACAAAGAACAGAACTGAGAAAGAAAACAATTCAGATACACAGAAGAACATACACAGGTGTAATCGTGCTAGTGCTGCTGTTGGAGAGTCAATGACTCGCCAAATTGTACAGCATACCCAACCCTAGGAAACACTGTGCTGCTGCCTGCTCTGAACAAGAGCCCTCTAAACATCCCTACAACACACCTGCAAGTTATCTTAAAGTAAATGCTTAACTGGACTACAAAATAAAGTAAAAAAAAAAAAAAAAAAACCATTGATGGCAAACTTTACATCTGAAAAGACATCACACAGAGACATGCTTGATAATGGTGGTAAATGTGTTTGAAGAGGTAAACAATCAAACAGCAGGTGCGTGCTGGTTATTCTCGTTCGTTCTCCACAAATACATTTTGCTTCGTTGTATGTTTTGTTTTTAAGGCATGGTTTTTTAATGCATCAAGTTACCATTTATAAAATATTGAAATGAAATTTCTGTATTGGTACATATTTTTGACTTGAAAAATGAGGAATGCTGTTTTACGTGTTCATAATTAATGAAATGAGTATTTTTATCAGCCACACCAAGCAACATATTTTTTCAGTGTTTTCTGAATCGGCACCAGGCGGTTTGCTTCAATGTTTGACTGACTTCAGGTAAAGACGAGAGTACATTCAATGCCGTGGCGCACTTCTCATTTCTGGCTCCTCTCTTTGCGCATCAATCAGCTAGCTCATTACCCCAAATACCACAATGCGATGGAATCCAACAGAAGGTGACATCAGTTCCTTTACATATCAAAACATGAATAATATATGAATTACAAGAAAGTTGTTCGAAATGGTATCTGGAAATTTTATGGATTACAGATGTCACTGAATCCACACAAATAACTGCTTTAAATATTGATTGTGGCAAGTCAGTTAAATATGGCAACACCATAATAACAGCTATCATTTCGGCGACAAATATAGATCTGCCTTTTCCGATGGAATATATCTTTCAACTTTTTGTGATGGTATAACAAAAGCAGAACCTGACTGATTATTAGACAAAACTGAACATCTGTGTAAACTTTAAGATGTTGAGGATATTTTTCTTCTATATATGACTCTTTACAGAATAAGGTAAAATATTTGGTTGGTCAGTTCTGCTCACATCAGTGTAACCAAAGGGGCTGGAATAGCTCAGTTGGTAGAGCGCCGGACTCGTGATCCTGGGGTTGCGGGTTCGAATTTCGGTACAGGGGGGATTTTTCCCTCGGAGTTAACATTGGTTCTGACTCCATTCCCCAAACAGTCCTTCGAATGAGACTATAAACCGAGGTTCCAACGCACGCACAACTTCTTGCACACACGTAAAATCCCATCACCAACTTTCGGAAGAGAAGGCCAATTTGGCCGTTGGTATGGATGACACGTTACACATAGCATGCACCCTCCCCGAAGATGGAGTATGGCTGCCTTAATGGCGGAATAAAAAAAAATCAGTTATACACACAAAATTCCACTGCCTGTCTATACAGGCAGTGTCCACAGGAGTATCAACCTGCCTGCGTACTCAGAAAGAAAGAAAGTGTGATCAAGATCAAATGTGCCCTTTTCTTTCCCAGGCTGGAGGAGAAATTACGGCCACCTTCGCTAATGTCTCAGAACTGACTGTTGACTCTTTGTGTGTGTGTGTGTGTGTGTGTGTGTGTGTGTGTGTGTGTGTGTGTGTGTGTGTGTGTGTGTGTGTGTGTGCCACGACCCTAATATAACCCTATAAGGACTGTCAACGTTATGATATATACATACAGTGTGCGTGCGCGCGCGCGCGCGCGCGCGTTTGTGTGTGTGTGTGTGTGTGTGTGTGTGTGTGTGTGTGTGTGTGTGTGCGCGCGCGTGCTTGTGTGTGTGTGTGTGTGTGTGTGTGTGTGTGTGTGTGTGTGTGTGTGTGTGCGCGTGCTTGTGTGCGTGTGTGTGTGTGTGTGTGTGTGTGTGTGTGTGTGTGTGTGTGTGTGTGTGTGCATCCTTTCCCACACCTTGAAGGTACGGATCTTGAAACCGGAGTTTCTTCAAACCTTTCCAAAGAGAGTTCACCGTGGACATTACAACCTCCCATCTTGACCTTGCTCCATACAGAGATTGAAATCACCGCCTCACTGACCTACAAAACTTACCACGCAGACTCTGCAACTTTCCAAACCGCCAGCACTTTTCCCCACTAAAGTGTTGCCTTGGGTGCCCCTTGTTCCTCTTCTCCG
>JADBJO010000162.1:705000-710000 GCA_016801955.1 Conus betulinus
AAGTATACATAGTTTTCATTACTTCAGCCACTTTGCCTTTAGCTCTACCAGCGTATTCGGCTAGTGATATGTCTACTGAAAGTTTTGTTGTAAGTGTGTACCCTAAATATTTATAATTATTTTACTACCTCAATTTCCTCCCTTTTATAGAACCATTTCTCTCTCCTCCCTAGATATCCTCCCTTTCTGAATACCATAATTTTAGTCTTTTGAAGATTTACAGTTAGTCCTAGTGTATCAGATGTCTCTTGTAAGTTCTTAATTTGATTCTGTAATCCAGCTGGGGTTAAAGAAATTAATGCGATGTCGTCTGCAAATAGTAGTATAAAATTTCTGGCGCGTCCAGTAATGAACTGATACCCATGTCTACCTCTTAGTAGAAATGTTGTGTTTTCAATACCGAGAGAGAGAGAGAGAGAGAGAGAGAGAGAGAGAGTCTTTGTATGCGTGTGTATGTATGTGTTTTGTATGAGAGGATGTGTTTAGTGTGCGCGCGCGGGTGAGCTTGTGTGAGTGTGAGTATGCGCGCGCGCGCGCGCGCGCGCGTGTGTGTGTGTGTGTGCGTGTGTGTGTGTGTGCGTGTGTGTGTGTGTGTGTGTGTGTGTGTGTGTGTGTGTGTGTGTGTGAGAGAGAGAGAGAGAGAGAGAGAGAGAGAGAGAGAGAGAGAGAACATAATATCACTCTTAACATCCAACCCCATCGTCCACTGTTCTATCCTGCCGTGTCAAACTCTTGATGACGCGCAGATGGGATCCACGTACACCTCCCTTAACGGACAGACAAGACGTGTCAAAAAGCCAAAAGTTAAGAACGACAAACACTACAGTTTATGCTGACAGCAAAGCGAAGACGCCCTCGCATTGTCTCCCAGCCAAAAGATCCGCCCCTCTCTCTCTCTCTCTCTCTCTCTCTCTCTCTCTCTCTCCCCCCCCCTCTCTCTCTCTCTCTCTCGGAAATAGTGTTGCACAGTACAGTACAGTACAGTGTACAGTAGTACAGTGCAGTATTGTAAACTATTGTAGATTACACTGAATTAGACTAAATCATATTATAGTACATCACATCATATCATACACACACACACACGGGAGGAAAATGAAATATCGAAGGAAAACAAGTGTTTGTAAACAAACGGTCATTATGAAAATGGCTGAGCAAACACACACACACACACACACACACACACACACACACACACACACACACACACACACACACACACACACACACACGCACACACTCACAAACACACACATGCGCGCGCGCACACACACACACACACACACACACACACACACACACACACACACACACACACACACACACACTAACCACCCCTACACACGCATACTATCCGCACACGCAGGCATGTCATTGTGTCAAAGTGCCGTCCACAGGAACAGCTCTGTGCTGAAGACCGGACAAGCCAGAGAGATGGGGGGGGGGAGAGGGTTAGGGAAGGTAAGCAAAGGGACAGGGTGGAGTGGGGGGTGTAAGTAGCGCCTGACTTAAGCTGAAATCATAATTATATAATATACAATCTGCAGTGTACGTATTCTCCATGGTACTGTTCTACATTATTGCACCCCATCCCTACCTCCCCACCCCCTCTCTCTCTCTCTCTATTCTCCCAACTTCCTCATCATATCCCCCACCCCCGTCATTGCAGAGGAAAGGGAGGGAGGAGGCAGGTATGTGTGTGTGTGTGTGTGTGTGTGGGTGTGGGGGGGGGGGGGGGGTGGGGGACAAAAGTGAAGTAAACTGTCTAAAAACGTCTGAAGCCTGGAAGAAGTCTGCAATATCGTTCGGTTCATGTCGTTCACAGCTCAGTCGACCTCGGGGTGGGGATGGGGGGTGGAGGTAGAGGGGGAAAGGGGGGGGGGGGGGGGGGGGGGCGGTCGCCATCTTCGAGAGTGAAGTGTCAAAACAAAATAACAACCCTGACTTTTATCCCAGTCCTCACCCCTGATCCCCCCCTCCCCCACTTCTCTCTCCGTGTCTCTGTCTCTCTCTATGCGATGTGTGAACTCTCTCTCTCTCTGAGCTGTGTTGTGCTGTGCTGTGCTGTGTGTGCGTGTGTATGTGTGTGCGTATGTGCGTGTGAGTGTATGTGTCGCCGTCTCTCTGTGCGATGTGAGTGCTCTCTCTCTCTCTCTCTCCTCTCTCTCTCTCTCTCTCTCTCTCTCTCTCTCTCTCTCTCTCTCTCTCTCTCAATCTCTTTCTCTCTCTCTTTAAGGCAACATTTATCTTGTGGTGATAAAATGTGGATTTTCAACGGAAATTAATTGAGACAAGTTGGTAGAGATTGTTCAGACTTAGTCTTTCTGTGTTAATCTACGTCTCTCTTCTGTACAGATAGTCACATCATGTCGGGGACCGTGATGCACCCAGTTCTATAAACCTGCTTGTGACTGACACACACAGCTGCATCATACACATGTTGTGGTGGTGGTGGACGGACACTTCTCCTTCAGCACGCTTCTATCCTTTCCCCTGCACTGTTTCCACAGCGTCTGGCGCCGTGTCTGCACCACAGCCACCTCGCCAGCACTGCCGCATCCTCGTCATCCTCACACAATAAGAAAAGATCTCGTAACGTAAGGTATGACGTCAATTCCGCCGTGGGTTACCAGAAAGGACCCGGAACCATCGGCCATGTTCAAAATTCTGCGATGTATGTTACTGTGCTTTGGGCGTCATTGAAACATAAAACTTCCCCAAACGGCGCACGCCATCGTATAAGATTCGTCCGTGAGAGAATGTTAACTTCAAAAAGGTATATACCGGCAAAACTCTTATGATCTTGTGAGAAAAGTTAATTATCCCGGGGAAAACACTTCTTTCATAGTGGGGAGAGAAAATTCTCCCGGAAAAACAGTATTTACCCATTAAGTTCAGCTAATTGTATGAAGGTAACTCTTTTTTTCTGGGACATTGACTTATTTCACAGAAAAAAGGTTTTCCTGTAAAAGAACTAATCATCCCGTAACCAATTCGTTTCCCGAGAGAAAACATTTATGTTCTCCGTAAAACAGGTACGTATCCCAGAAAAAAAAGCAGTTATTCTCTCTCGGAAAAAAAAAAGCTATTTTCCCATGTTAATACTAAAAACCCAAGAAAATAGTTATTATGTCAGGTGAAAATGAACTATCCCTGGAAAATATATCTTCATACAGCGAAGTATCCGAAATCATTTTTTTTTTCTAGGAATAGGCAAATCATCCCAGTAAAGTAAATGTTTCAACGCAGTGGCTAATTATCCAGGGAAACCAGTTGTTTCCCCGGGATACCGAGCTGTTTTTGCCTATTGTCATGAGAAAATGACTACGAACAATACCTTTGGGGCGTAATAATGATGATTTCCCATATCAAATGACGCCAGTCTCACAAAAAGGACGCAGAAGCCAAAGGGAAAGGCAAGAAAGGAATCATGAGAAACAGGACGTTGTGATGTAATTGCACTGGTTGTACCGACTGGCAGACGTGGACACACGATCACACAATGGCTTCAAATATCTGACCCATCATCTAAGTGTACATCCGTCCGCTTGCTGGTCTGCTCGTCCCTGTCTGTGTTTACCAGTTCCGTAAGAGTTCCCGCACACGCACTGTGTGTGTGTGTGTGTGTGTGTGTGTGTGTGTGTGTGTGTGTGTGTGTGTGTGTGTGTGTGTGTGTGTGTGTGTGTGTGTGTGTGTGTGTGTGTGTGTGTGTGTGTGTGTGTGTGTGTGTTTAGTAAGTGTGTATTGTTCAAGAAACGGATGGAGGGAAGAGAGACAGATAGAGATTCAGACAGACAGAGAGTGTCACACACACACACACACACACACACACACACACACACACACACACACACACACACACAGCACGCACGCACACACACACAGGTAGACAGACAGACAGAGAGACAGAGTGAGAGAGAGAGAAAGAGAGAGAGAGAGAGAGAGAGAGAGAGAGAGAGAGAGAGAGAGAGAGAGAGAACACAAAGAGAAATGAATGTTGATGAAAAAATGTTTTTAAAATTGTGACGCGCCACAGGCCCATTACAAACGGTGAGTGTATGTTTCACAGCAGTTGATATGCGATCAAGTCTAAGAAGTGTAACAGTGATCTCAGCGTTACTTGTTCATCCTTAGTATACTACCGACTCGTAAAAGTTTTATATACATGAAAAGGACAACACTGTACTAGATATTACAGGGTTTTTTTTCCACAGACAGAGAGGCAAACAAGCAGATGCAGAGAAACTCAGACAAATGCATCAGGAAGAGAAAAACTGCCTTTTCTCGCTTTACCGAGCAAAACCATCGCAACTGACAAAAGAAGAGAAAGGTAATAAAAGACGGCAGGACGGACGTTAATTTCCAAACGGAAAGGGAAAGGTCAAATGTCAACAGCTCAGAACTGCTCTAAATAGATATCTGCAGACAAACAGACTGAAGCCATTCGGAGATATAGGGACAGATCATCGACAGGTTGAGAGACAGACACAGACAGACGGACAGAGAGACAGAGACAGACGGACAGAGACACATGGAGACAGAAGAACGGCAGAAAAAAGCACAGACACACTGAGGGATAGAGAGAGAGGAAGGGAATGTGTGTGTGTGTGTGTGTGTGTGTGTGTGTGTGTGTGTGTGTGTGTGTGTGTGTGTGTGTGTGTGTGTGTGTGAGAGAGAGAGAGAGAGAGAGAGAGAGAGAGAGAGAGAGTGAGAGAGAGAGAGAGAGAGAGAGAGGAAGGGAGAGAGACACGGAGAGAGAGAGAGAACGAGCGAGCGAGCGTGCGAGAGAGAGAGAGAGAGAGAGAGAGAGAGAGAGAGAGAGAGAGAGAGAGGAGAGAGAGAGAGATTATGGGTAAGTAGGGAAACGGGGAAGCGGGAAGCGGGGGAGGGGGGGGGGGGGGGAGGTGACAGTCAGACAAACTGAGAGACAATGCAGCTGTCAAAAAGGAAGGGAGCAAGAGGGGGGACAGAAAAGGAGGGGAGGTCGGGGTGGAGACAGA
>JADBJO010000162.1:715000-717500 GCA_016801955.1 Conus betulinus
AACCAGCACTATTTCACGCTCTTCGCCCTATCTGATGCCACATGGAAGATTTCAGCCAGTGTTTGCATGAAGCATAATACACAAAAATCCAGTGACAGACTGGGATGTCACCATCAAGATTCACAGGAAAGCCAAAATTCGTCTAGTAAAGTAAGACACTATTGAAGTCTGTCACATGCAGATATGTTCAATACGAAAGTATGCGTTTCACCTGTAACATCCCCCAGATCGTGTTGCTCATCAGGTAAGACACCAGTGAAGTGCATGGTTACATTCCTTATTTACAGCCGCACTATAAATCGGGGCCAATCCGAGTCGAGACTGATCAGTGACGATCAGCCGTGGGGATGGAGCGGGCGCGCCACGCCAGGCAGCCCCAGTGGGGGTGTACAGTGGGAGCGGCGGTACATGCGGCGCGGAGGAGCCAGGCTGCCAGCTGCACTCCCCTCTCCTTCCGCCTCGCCGCTCTAATCTCGTGCCGCTAATCTCTTTCACCTCAGTCGGTGATTATACGTACGGTGGCGGCTCCTCTCTCTCACTCACTCACTCTCTCTCTCTCTCTCTCTCTCTCTCTCTCTCTCTCTCAGGTTTTTTCACACTCGCGCCACTGCCCTATAGCGAAGGGCTTCGAAGTGACGAACTTCACAGCTCGTGCCAACGTGGAGAGAGAGAGACAGAGACAGAGACAGAGAGAGAGAGAGAGAGAGAGAGAGAGTGTCGATTTCTTTTTTCAGCTTCCGTACCTGCTGACTATCTGTAGTTCCGCTTTTCACTGTTTTTTCTCGTCTCAGTTTTTTTTTTTTTTTTTTTTTCCCCCGTGTTCCAGAATCCGCTTTCCGTCCGTCCGGCCTCACTTGCTTCTGCGTGTGTCTGCCGTGAAGCCTTGTTACTACAGCGACTTGGACACGGGCGAGGACAGGATTATGGCCTCTGGAGAGCTATGACGTCAACGGCCACCTTTCGGCTGGCTGGAATGGCGTCATGACGTCAGTTTCGTTCCCTACAGGTCTTGACCAAATGGCCATGGACTAAAATAGTTTTACTTTGCCTTTTTCCCCAAGCGTCTTTGAATCACCTATCACTGTTTGGAGTTGTTGTTGTATAGCGACCGCCCACGACATCCTGGTCAGCGTGACATCAGTACGGTAATCCGATCGTGCTGACTGTCTCAGCCCTAGGAAAGAGGCGTGAAGGGGGACGGCGGACGAGGGAGGAACGCAGTCTATTTATCACGTTGGGCTGTCATTGATTTATTCACTCTAAGATGATCTTCGTCGTGTTGGTTACTGTTCTGTTCAACACTTCTGTATGGCCCTCGATTCTATGTTGGCGTCTGTGTGAGTCACATCTTAATCCCCCCCCCCCCCCCCCCCCCCGTCTTTCCCCCCCCCCCCCCCATCCCATCATCCATGGTGTGTGTGTGTGTGTGTGTGTGTGTGTGTGTGTTATTGTCGTCGCTTCCACCAGAGATGAACATGAAGTAACTCATGTTTTAAGTTGATGAGTTTGTCTGTTTTCACTTTTTTGCCAAAGGCGTATTTACATTGTTTTCAAACCAGAGATGATTTTTTTCAAGTGCCATTTTTTTTAGGAACATACATAACTTTACCGTCGCCGTTTTCAAACTCGAAGTGATTAAAAACAAGTTTTATATCATTCAGTTTAATTTCTGTTTACAGCCATCCGATTGTACTACTCTCCTGATACTTTCTGTACCATGTTGAAAAATTGTCACGTTTCCGTCGTCTATGTCGGTTGGGGGGGGGGGGGGGGGGGGGGGGGGGGGTTGGGTAACAAAGCCTTCCTATGACGGCTGGGGTTCAAAGCAACTTGTGTGAGTTGAGTCCCTTTTGTTCTGACAGCCAACCGACGACGCCAGAGACAAAAAAGGGGTGGGACGGGGTGGGGGTGTCTTACATAATGCCTACATAGTACAAAGGTGTATAATGTTTACACATTTCAGTTTTGGAGAGAAGCTATTGATCTAATTAATTCTTACGCTTTATGATCGTATAAATTCATCAACGAGAGAGAGAGAGAGAGAGAGAGAGAGAGAGAGAGAGAGAGAGAGATGTATGCGTATGTGTGCGTGAGAGTGAAGTGTATATGTATGCGTGCGTGCGCGCGCGCGCGCGCGTGTGTGTGTATGTTGTGCGTGTGTGTGCGTGTGTGTGCGCGCGCGCGCGTGTGTGTATGTGTGTGTGTGTGTGTGTGTGTGTGTGTGTGTGTGTGTGTGTGTGTGTGTGTGTGACCAAGAACTTGAGTAGAAATGAAGACACGCAAGACATGTAGTAATGTAGGAATGAATACACCCAAGAGGTAATAAGGTAGAAATGAAGACACCCCAAAGGAACGGAAATGAAGACACCGAAAAGGTAACTAATACAGAAATGAAGACGCCTAAAACATAATGGAAATGAAGACAATCAAGAGGTCACTAATATCGAAAAAAAAAAAAGACACCGAAGATGTAACACCTTTATGAAAGAAAGAGAATCCC
>JADBJO010000162.1:722500-735000 GCA_016801955.1 Conus betulinus
CACACACACACACACACACACACACACACACACACACACACAGCGCATGCGTGCGAATTATGCACTTTGGTGTTGTGTTTAGACATCATGTCCATCCGTAGCTTTTTCTTCCTCCTTTTTTTAAAAATTATTTTTTTATTTCCAAAATCAGGAAGTACAAACCAGACATAATGAACACAAATGCAGGTGCATATTCATTAAGTACAACAAAATGATTGGACATAACTCATTACCAAGTAATCACAGTTGCTTGCACCTCAAATCACAAACATTTACGAACAAGATAGTGAATAACAAAATCATATTCATATTCGATTAATTGCAACGAAGTGATTGGACATAACTCATTAGCAAATTATTACTGTTGTTTGCACATCAAAAATCAAACATTTGTGAACAACATTACAGCTAACAAAGAGATAAAAATTACCTTAAATGACAGCAATGTTTTAAATCGCATGTAAACTAGATACCCAAAAATTTAAAATTTTGGAGGGTTCCATTATATGTTTAAATGTGGCATACACTTAACGTAATTTTTTACTACTACCTATCCATACTGCGTTGTTTTTTTCTGCGGTTAATGTGAGTCCAGACACTCTTCCAAAATGTTAAGTGGTGTAAATAGATTCGTCGAATGATTTTCGGTCTCCCTCTAGTAATAGTTCAGTATCATCTGCATACTGTGATATCTTGTTTTCAGTACTGGCTATTTCAATTCCTTTTATACCTTTAGTTTGTCTTATCATATTTGGCAAAATCTCAACACACGTAACAAATAAATACGGAGAGATTGGATCACTTTGACGGCATCCCCTCTCAACCGGGAACCACCCAGCTAATTTTCCATTCACACAGACACAGTTGACTTGATATTTGTATAAAATGTTTGTATCCATTGACAGAAGCTTGGACCAAAGCCAAAGGTATGTAATACCTTAAACATGAAATCAAACGCTTTTCAAAATCCAGACAAAGAAGTCAACCTGGTTTTGTGGATGCAATCATGAAATCAAGTATGTCATAGATAAGACGAATATTATCTCCCAAATACCTGCTAGGAATAAAACCAGTCTGATCTTCATTGATGATAGAGGGAGGTACTTGTTTTAGTTGGTTAGCTATACAAGTAGATCCTATTTTGTACACAATATTCAAAAGCGAGATGAGTCTCCACTTTTTTTTTATCTAGTCTTTAGGTTTGTCACCCTTTGGAATGCACACAATAATGCCTTCTTTTTGTGTTGATGAGAGTTCCTTTTTATCATATCCATCATTGATTCGCTATCACAACGTATGGAACAAGTTGCAGCCAGAAAAAAAAATAGGAAAAAACTCGGCTGTGAAACCATCGCTGCCAGAGCTGTTCATATTTGGCATCTGCTTAAGAGCAAAACCTCTTACTTCTACCTCCAAAGACGTTCTCTGATTCTCAGTCAACGTTGGCAAGTCATCTACTAAATCAAGTATTTCACAAGACTCTCCATTTTTTTTTAGAATATAATTTTCTGTAAAAGTTATTAACTTCCAGGGCAATTTCATCATTATCATTTAAAGGAGTACCGTTATCTCTGGTAAGTTTGATTATATTCTTATTAACGTAGTTACGTTTTTCAAGTCCACAACAATATTTTTTTTTTCTCCTTCTGCGACCCATCTCGTCCCTGAACGCAACAAAAACACCCTTCATTTTTTTCCCAAAGACTAATCAAATCTTGTTTGCATTTTTCAGGTTCAAGCCTTTGTTGTTCCGATAACGCTTCTTTCCTCTCGAGTAGAGAAATATTACTTTCTAGATCTTTCTGTTTTTCTGCGTCCTTCCGTTTCTTCATCGTATTTGAAGTAGTTTTTGCCCCTAATTTTCATAAGCAATGTATCCAGAAATAGTTGATTAGATATAACAAAGTGGATTTCTGATTTAGGTATTTGGGCCAACCCGCAACGACAATAAGGAAGTGCTGAATATTCCTCGGTAACCATTTGGATAACCTCGTTTACCTCTTTTATGTAATCATTGTCTTTTAATAGCGAACAGTTCAATTTCCGTAATAAATTTCTCTTTATCTCTCTACCTTGTTCTAACGTTACTGTAATTTAGGAGTGGTCAGATCGATATCCTGGCAAAATATCAACATCTATAACATAATTGCAAAGCCAGTCTGAAACAAGAAAGAAATTTAATCTAAACGACTCTGTTGACATGGATTAGTTCTCCTCCAAGTATATCTGCGTAATTCCGGATTTAATTCACGCCAGATGTCAGTTAAATCTACACTGAACACCATGATTTCTATTTGATTTTACACTTTAGGATTATTATTATGTTTTATAGCAAGCAATAAAGAGTAGTTGCGAACTGAATTCCAATCACCTCCAGTTACGACATTTTTAGCTCTGACTTCCCTAATTTGATCTTCCAGTTCCATGTAAAACTCTGGCTCATCACGATTAGGTCCGTAGATACTAGCAGTGAGACATTCTGTGTCCATTATTTTGACTGATGCAAAATAAAATTACCTCTGTGTCACAGATTTTTGAAAACTGAAATTCAAAGTTCTTATTGAACAAAATAGCCACTCAGCGAAAATGTGAATTGGTAGACGCAACGAAACATTTAATAACCCCACTCTGCACGAATAACATTTTCTAATTTTGGTCGGAAATGGGTATCCTGTAACAAATACATAGAGTATGACTTTTTTCTCAAATAGTTGAATACATCTCTTCGTTTTTGTGGATTGGCCAAACCCTGATAATTCATGGATGCAATGGTTATTTTACTGCTCATAGCAAGACGAAACCTGCATAAGTATCACGCCAACATTAGGATATATCACCATGCTGACAAACAAAGTTGAAACAAAACTAACATAAGTATTAGAATGTAACAGGCTCAACCCCAAAGCAGCTGCTCCGCGACAAACATTTTTCACCATAATCAGAGTAGGACCTTTTCTGTACAGTCATGTTCAACGGCACACTGAGATCGGAATCAGGCAATCCCAAAATAGATAGAAAAAACGTAATTTGTCAACTAAGAAAAGACATACACGGTAGACATTTACATGGAAACTTATATAAAGTATATATAGAATTATGTTACTTTGTGAATCCGTTTCGGGCAAAAGAAGGAAGGAAAATATAACAACTGTCTTTCGATATTCATCTGAACACGTGTGCTCACACAACCTAGAAAAGAAGGGGAGGGCAACCGAGGGAAAAAAGCGGTTGACGAACGTGGCACAAAAGGAGGAGGGGAGGGGAGTAGAAAGGAGACAGGCAGCGGGCCGGGAGTACGGTTAGCAATCGTGGGAGTTTTGAAGACATCATTGCATCAACACTATTACTGCTGTTAAAATATTCGCTTAATTGAAAAAAAAAAAAAAAAACCCTAACATTCTAGCATTACACACACACACACGCACGCACGCACTCACGCACGCACGCAGCCACACACACACACACACACACACACACACACACACACACACACACACACACACACACACACACACACAAGCGCATGCGCGCGGATTATGCACGTTGGTGTTGTGCTTAGACATCATGCCCTTCCGTGGCTTTATTCCTCCTCCTCCTTTTCTTCTTCTTTTTCTCCTTCCTCCTCCTCCTCCTTTTCTTCCTCCTTCTCCTCCGCCTTCTATTCCTCCTCCTCCTCTTCCTCTTCTCTTGCTTTTTTTTTGTCAGCTTTTGTTTAAAACTTGTCATGAACATTTTGATATACTCTGAAGACATTTTAGTCGGACGCAATAAGATGAAGACGAAGATACATATTTTTACAATATACCCATTTTCGGAGAAATATTAGCGGGGAATATATCTTTTTTTTTTTTAATAAACAAACTTATTTTTAGAATAGTGTTATCACGTAATGTACAGCAAACCGTACCAGTTTGTCTATTTATTGTCATTGCAGTAAATTGACTCAAAAGTGAGCATTGGAGATCAGTTTTAAACAGACAAATCGTACAATTTATGAGCTCCTGTATGCAAATTTCTAAATGGCAAAGGAACACTCATATTGAGATTAAATTCTGCAAAAGATGTGAACATAGATGCACGGGCGGGTGTGCTTGCTCAAAGTAATTATCTATGTATGTACGTGCGAAGCGGCGCGCGCGCTCGCGCGCTCGCGCGCGCGCGCGCGCGTGCACACACACACACACACACACACACACACATGACCACACAGGTGCATACACGTACATACAGACGCATGCTTGCACACACACACACACACACACACACACACACACACACACACACACACACACACACACACACAACCGTGCAAATGCGCACGGTCACAAAAAACAGAGAGAGAGAGAGAGAGAGAGAGAGAGAGAGAGAGAGAGAGAGAGAGAGAGCGTAATACAGAGTCATTTTATGTACAACCCATTTGGAGAAGTTCACAGTCCGGATCTTTCGGTTTCCCGTGTCACCACTCAAAATCGGAAGTGTGCAGGGCAGTGCGCACGTGAGCAAAAGCGAACCCCACATGCAATCACAACATTTAGCTGAGCCACTCTGAAACATTTGCACGGGTTCTCTACAGGCCTGCCCACCCCCCCCCCCCCCACATCCCACCTCTCTCCTTGCTCTCTCCGTCTCTCTCTCTCTCTTTCTCCCGTCTCTCTCTCTCTCTCTCTCTTTCTCTCTTATCCGTCTCTCTCTCTCTCTCTCTCTCTCTCTCTCTCTCTCTCTCTCTCTCTCTCTCAGACTTAGAACAAGGACTCTTGGTCTAAGCGCCCATAAAAGATGGTTCCATACTGAGTCATCTACAGCGTCACCTTGTCCCTTGTGTGGCTTCCTAGGGAGGATGAGTCGCATTTTTTGTTTCAGTGTAAACATTACAGTGCTGTACGTGACAAGTGTGTAATTTTTCGAAAGAATGTTGGCATGAATCAGGACACATCTGGAGTTTTCAAAACTGAATTATGATGATAATTCAGTGAAATCACTTGCCAGATATATTGCAGAGGCATTGAAATACGAGCAGAGTTATCATCAATTAGAATTTACGACGTTCAAATGAAAAATGAATACTACAGGAAGAAGTAAAATATTTTTAGTTATGGTATTTACGTATTTACTCCCATGAATAATATCAAACTGGATGGTCGAGATACTCGCCTATTTTGGTTGTATTTCAAGCTTTCAACTGATTGATGTTTATTTTATGATTGTTACTTTCGTTTTTGACATGATATTTTGTGCTGTACCCCCATGTCACTAAGGCTGTATAGCTAATGGCATTAAACATGTTCAGTGTTCAGTCTTCTCTCTTTCTTTTCTCTCTCTCTCTCCCCTCTCTCTCTTTCTCTCTCTCACGCATGTGTGCACGCACGCGCACGCGCGCGCGCGCGCACACACACACACACACAGAGACATACATACACACACACACACACACACACACACACACACACACACACACACACACATATATATATATATATATATCTGTCTATCTATCTATCTATACATTCACCCAGGGGCGCGCGACACACACACATACACACACATACGCGCGCGCGCACGCGCGACACACACACACACACACACACACACACACACACACACACACACACACACACACACACACACACACACACACACACACACACACACACACACACACACACACAAAATCTCCACTCTTTCCCAGTAGTTATTTCCTTCTTTTCTTTTCTTTTTTTTTAAACATCACTTTCATGATTCCTTTAACACATCACTTTTTGGATGCATTAATCAGTTTGGTTTTTCTGTATGTTATTATTATTTACAATGTTGTATATATCCTAGTAAGGGGTCAGGGCTAGACGTAAACAAAAGTACCACTGTAATGCGTAGAGTTAGTCTTTCTTTTGCTCTCTGTCTCTGTCTCTGCCTCTGTACCTGTCTCTCTGTATCTCTGTCTGTCTGTGTCTCTCTTGACAAGGAAAAGTAAACGAGCACTTTACCGCCTCCCCCCCCCCCCCCCCCCCCCCCCCCCCTATCTTCTGAGTCAGACTCACTTCCAAACATCTCTAAAAACTTAATCCGTTGGTGCAGCAAGTAGACTGTAGCCAGTTTTCAATCTGAACTTGAAAACCAAATCCAGTCTGTGATAGAAGACGCCAAATCTGCTACCAAAAATGAAATTAGTTTTAATGTTTGTGACAAATTCAATATCATGATGTCGAAAATCTATTATCTTGAATTTAGAAAAAGCAAACAAAGACCTGGCAAAGGGAAAACACTTCAATCAACACTGAGTTACCTAGCAAAGGAAAACACTTCAATCAACACTGAGTTACCTAGCAAAGGGAAACACTTCAATCAACACTGAGTTACCTAGCAAAGGGAAACACTTCAATCAACACTGAGTTACCTAGCAAAGGGAAAACACTTCAACCAACACTGAGTTACCTAGCAAAGGGAAACACTTCAACCAACACTGCGTTAAGGCCACTCTATTCTGAATTAAAAAAGACAAATCCGAAACCGACAGAAAAAATATCAATCCTCAATGAACAGAGTACGATGGTCTTTCCCATACTATATCAAGCTCGAGCAGAGGCATAGACGCCCAAACTCAGACAGACAAACCGTTTGACTCATCCATGTCCCGTCAGAAAAAGTCACCCTGCTGGTCATAATATGCTACCATTCACGGACCCCTGTACACGGGCTACGAGTCAGTCAGCCAGTACTAACTGCAAATCTCTCCTCCACTGAACACAAGCAGGATTCAAGTATTATCTGTTTTGCTCATGAGGGTACGAATGATCATGTGGTGCAGCTCACACTTTCAGCTGCTAACCTTTCAGTACTCTGCAACTAATTCGGCAGGAAGGTCAAAAGAAAAAATTTGATCAAGAAAGAGAATCCAGGTGTCCATTGTCCCTGACCCCCAACCCCCTTCCCCCCTTCCATCCTCTCCCCTCTCGCCCCTCCCGGGAGATCTTGACTGGCATGACAGTTCCCAGCAAAGCAACAATGCTGCTTGTGGGGGCCTCGATCATACCATTCATTCTCTCCAAAGGTTTGGGCCCCACGTGAAAAAAATCGATTTCATATTTGTGTCCCAAGAATGATTGTAAACGACCTCTACACCTGCTCCTCCTATTACCCATTACCCCCAGTCTAAAAACTGTCATTGTCCATGTCAGAGTGAATTCCTGGCCATTGGGTCATGCATCTTTTGAAACCTAGTCTGAACTCATTGCACTGTTTTCCCAAACAAGGGGGCCGTTAGCGCCATTCTACGAGCAAGAGGCAAACGTCATTTTAACAACAGTACAGCCCGTCCATGTTGCCAGTGACCGTTTCAGTGTCAGTGTTATTGACCACCCCACATCATTGCAGTCTGTCGTTTCAGTGTCAGTGTTATTGACCACCCCACATCATTGCAGTCTGTCGTTTCAGTGTCAGTGTTATTGACCACCCCACATCATTGCAGTCTGACGTTTCAGTGTCAGTGTTATTGACCACCCCACATCATTGCTGTCTGACGTTTCAGTGTCAGTGTTATTGACCACCCCACATCATTGCAGTCTGACGTTTCAGTGTCAGTGTTATTGACCACCCAACATCATTGCAGTCTGTGTTGTTTCAGTGTCAGTGTTATTGACCACCCCACATCATTGCAGTCTGACGTTTCAGTGTCAGTGTTATTGACCACCCCACATCATTGCTGTCTGACGTTTCAGTGTCAGTGTTATTGATCACTCCAAATCATTGCAGTCTGACGTTGATCTGTACAAAGGTCTAATTCACCTCAACGGCAGGGGCACTGCACGCTTGGCGGAAAATCTGAAAACTCTGTGACGCGAAAGTTCTCCTTGTGTAATAGACTCAGCCATGGCACAGATCAGCAATAGTACCCCAGTAATGGCCACACAGAAATCCTGACCTTTCTTCTGTTTTCTATTCCTGTCCTGGTAATATCCAACACCATTTCAAAACACAGATACATATGGCGAAGAAATATCCAACATACTTGCTGGCACCATCTTTGTATGCAACATATCATTATATACCGTTAGATCAAAACTTGTCAGTACAAATATAATTTATCTCTAAAGTAATTTGTTCATCAGCACGTTTATAATTTTTGTGAAGCTGCTGCTCATAATAAAAGTCAGTTGATCTCATCAGCTGCAGAAGTGAATGCTATTTTGGTGCGCTGTTTTACACCTTGAAAAAATGAACATATTGTCATGTTAGTATTGTTTATACAAGTGAGTAATTGTGTGTGTGTGTGTGTGTGTGTGTGTGTGTGTGTGTGTTCTTCCTTTTTCTTCTTCTTGCCACGTTTTGTTTGTGGCTACCTTTGTACATTAAAACTGTTAGCCTTATTTATAGGCTGATTTCCTTTTGCATTAAAATGATTGTTATCATTTCTCTATTCTTTCTCTTAGTATCTTATCTGTATTCATACATCACCTTATGTACTTTTCTACAGTTTCCATAAACTCTGCATATGCAATTTTTTGTCTCGCAATTGGCAGATGTCTTTTGTTGCATCCAGACTTCATGTATAAATATTACATTTTTCTGTGTGTGAAAAGCATTTAAGATTAACACTTGATTAATGTTCGTGCTGTACATCTATAGGTCTATTACCCTAGCCTGTGTTTCTCAGGCATTTTTCTCCATTTAGAATGTGCCAATGACTACACGAAATATGTGGCCTTCAAAAGAAGGACAACGAATAGGTTACTAAAACATTAACCATGCACAGTATACATTGAATGAAATATCTTCAATAGTATGTACTTTGGAAAGAATTTTCACTGTTTTGTTTCTCAGAATCCCACCTGACTGATTGTATATCAGATTGCGATCATGCTATTCCTGGTTCTAATTTGACTTGGTCCTTAAGTAAAGCTGGAAACTGACCTCCTATTAGACGTTATCAGTCAGCGACATTACAAGCATCGAAAAGAAAATTTGGAGAAGGTTTCTATTGAATCTCTGTGGATGGAAATAGAACCAAAACATAGGAAACCCTTACTTGTTGGATTCATTCACAGAAACTCAGCTGAAAGAATAAAGTGGTTCAATACTTTCAGTGCCATAAGACGGATGCCGTCATTCTAGAAAGATAAACAAATACTTATTTTGATGATTTTTATATTGATTTATCAAAATTTCAGCCAAACTGAATTCAAATGTCCAAAACGTTTAATTTAGTACAGTTAATAGATCGACCTACACGAATGACAACAAATTCCACCATCTCAAAGACTATTACATCAATGCAGAAATATGTTCTGTATATGGCTGTAGTGATCATTCTGATGTGTGCATCACATGGTCAAAGAAGGACAATTAGTTCCCCCAAACAAGTGATAAAATTATGAATTACAGATGCGTTAAACATTTAGCAAGAATACCTTTCCTTTTTTTGACTTCGCGAACTCACTGTTATTGTCTGTCTATCCCTGCACTGATTCATGCGAAGCTTTCGAGTTTTGCTTTAGGACTTTCACTGACATGATAAACCTTTTTCCTTTCACTTTGCTAAAGCTTTTGATGTTATCAACCATTATCTTCTCTTAAAGGAACTTGCTATGTAGAAGTTCTGTATTGTTTCTGGCTTCGTTCCCAACAAACAAACTCATTGTTCTTGTTCTTGGTTGTGATATTCTTGTTGCTCTTGTTCTTTTTTTTTTTTTTATTGTTATTATTATCACTGATTTTGTTAAGAGTAGTTATGTGGCGCGTATCCTCGGCTAGAAACCAAGCTCTTAGCGCTTTACAATCCAACCCTCATTTACACTGAAGAGTTGCCAGCTGGTGCTCCATTCAGTTGTTTCCAGTGTCATTCAGTCTCTCTCAGTCACTTGTTTTTTTCTGCTTCATTCTTTGAATTTTCACGCGGGAATGTGCTGTGTGTAACATGTCATTCACACCAACGGCCAAACTGACCTCCTCCTAAAATTAGTGATTGGATTTTACGTGTTTGTACGTGGAACCTCGATTTATAGTCTCATTCGAAGGAGGTTCTGGAAATGAAGTCACAACCAATGTTTCTGTTAGTCTTTCTTTTTTTTTTTTTTCTTTTAGAAGGAAGCAATACATTTATATGCCAAATACCCCATCTCTCTCTCTCTCTCTCTCTCTCTCTCTCTCTCTCTCTCTCTCTCTCTCTCTCTCTCTCTCTCTCTCTATCTTGTATGTCTCGTCTTAAACAGAGAAAAAAGGCATACCACTCTACAACTGACGGAAATGTATCATAACTTGGACTGTCCAGTGCCCTTGTTCACTGTCGTCCATATGAACTTTTATCTTGCGGATCGGCGCACTGCCATCCTGCTTGCCCCTCTCCCTCCGTCCCACCCCCGTCCCTCCCAACCACCTTCCTTCCCACTACCAAATTAAAGTTCACCTTCCTTCCCACTGCCAAATTAAAGCTCAGGTCAATTTGTCCAGTGAATCCAAACTGTCTGAATGATTCCGCATCGCACAAACGAGTCATGTTTTCTGTCACAAAATATCATTGATTCGTAGGTTATACTGGTGTGCAAAGTAATATTTGCTGGCACAAAACAACATTCATTTGGACGGCGTAGTGGTTGCGCAAACAATGCTTCTTTTCCGGCAAAAAAAAAAAAAGAAAACATGTTAATTGGTACGGTATACTGGTACGTACTAAGCCAGTCATATTTACTTGCACAACAGAATGTTAATGTTTACGGTATTGTATTGTGCACAACCAGTCACCTTTACGGAAACAAACCAAGGTTAATTTGTCCGGTTTATGGTGTGCTGCTGGAATGGCATGGCTGCCATCAGTTTTAGCACGCTGAAAAAAATCGCTGTGTCCGGAAGGTTTCCTTGATCCTTGGATATGCCCTGTGCTGCTCCTTAACCTTAGCGAATGTCTCGGTCCACGAGTAATACTTACAACTGTCCGTGTGTGATGGATGCATTATCACGGTGCAAGTCATCTCACCATCTGTCGTGAGTTCTTGTGCTGTGTGTAAGCTACATCAACAATTCTACAGGCTCGCATGACTGAAAACAGAGAACACTGTAGTGATGGTAGTGGTACTACGAGGAAGACGAGGAGTAATCAGTCATGACGATGATCATCATCATCATTATTATTATCATTTTCATTATCAGTATTATTATATCAATCATCATCATCATCATCATCATCATCATCATCATCATCATCATCATCATCATTGTTATTATAAACTATCATAATTATTGTTGTTCTTGTTATTCTTCTTTTTCTTCTTCTTGCGTTCTTGTTCTTGTTGTTCTTGTTAATCTTGTTATGATGATGATGATGTTGTTGTCGTTGTTGTTGTTGTTGTACCCCCCCCTCCTCCTCCTCCTCCTCCTCCTTCTTCTTCTTCTTCTTTTCTTCTTCTTCTTCTTCTGGCAGCAATCGCAGCAGCAGAACAAGCCGTTTTTAAAGTAGTAGATATGGTTATAGCAGCAGCAGCTCCAGCTCTTGAGCAGTGGTGGTGGGCGTGACTCTTTTGGTGCCGTCAGAGCTAGCACCACTGATGGAGTCAATGTCAGCAACAGCAGCAGCATCACTAGCTGATACCTACTCTACCGCTGCCCCTTCCAGATGGTTTTGAGCAGTGATTATGAGATGGCAAGCAGCAGAAGGGCTACTGTGATGGCACCATGCCATGCCGAGGTCACTGCACGAGCCTTCTGCCTTTCTGTTCCTCAGCTTGTCAGATGCGTATGTTAACAACTTTTGGGAGAGAGAGAGAGAGAGAGAGAGAGAGAGAGAGAGAGAGAGAGAGAGAGAGAGAGAGAGAGAGAGAGAGAGAGAGAGAGAGAGAGAGATGAATGCAGCAGTGTATTTATATTCAGACTGTAGCCCCTAATGAATTGAATGTGTGATGTAGTAAACATGTTCAAGGAGCAAATATTCATCAGTGTGTGATAAGTTTATCTTCGAAAGTGAAGGTATGTTACTAACACATAATGCCTCTTATCCTAGAAGCTTTATAGAAAAAAATATAGCAATGTCATTATGCCTTCACTGGCTGATGACAACATCACATTCATTCAGGAGAAACAGAGCTCTTTGTTATATTTTGCTCTGAAATAAACCTCTCTCTTGTATTCTCAAAGGTTAGGGATGCCAAAATTTATTTCATTTTCTTTTTTTTTTCCGCCGCCATATGGACACACCAAATGAATTGTGATATGTGTAACTCCGGTATGTAGATAATAGATAGCTGCAATTTTCCAGACTTAAGTTAGGGTGTGTGTGTGGGGGGGGGGGGGGGGGTTCGCTGCACTGAATGTTTTCGATTCGGATGTTGACACTCTAGCCGAGGACTTCAAAGGGGTACTTCATGAAATAGCTGAGGAAGTACTTGGCACATAGAAGAAGAAAATACAGCCTTAGATCACAAACGACATCCTTGACCTCTGCAACGAAAGGAGATCACTACTCCAACCTAGCATGCAACAACTGCAGGCAGAAGAACAAAGAAATACGGAAGAAAATG
>JADBJO010000162.1:740000-757500 GCA_016801955.1 Conus betulinus
AACCGCCCAGCCAGGTGCGACGTGATCAGGAACGAGCAAAGCAGCAAAATACACGACTTGAACAGGTTGGTGCAGATAACGGAAACGCTTGTGTAGTGAATCAACTTGCCTTGTTTGACACAGAAGTTGAAGATCACAGGACACAGTGCACTACACAGGATGTTATTGAACACATCAAGTCTACAGATGTTGACAGCGAGACTGATACGTCCAATGTTCAAGAGACAGTCTTCTGCCTTCGTACTCCAGTCAGTCTGAGTGCGACATCGTTAACCAGGAGATCCAGCACTCCGTCATCGACACAGGTCTCGAACATTCTATCGACAGAGCAGAGCAGTGGCAGGCTTCGACACGGGTGTGGTGAAAGACCATGTTGCACTTTGACTGATCGGCAAGTTCAGAGACGGTTGAGGGATAAGCACAGAAACTTAGCATTCCGAAAGATCGTGCTTCACCAGTCAGATGGCGTGAGTGTGTTACTGTTCGAATGGGATGACATAGTTTTAGAGTTTTAGATTTCGGAAGACGACTGTCTATTCTGGTTTGTCAAGCAGGAACACAAGACTGTTCGTGTATTGCACGTAACCAGTTTCACACACTATTTCAGACAAGAAATATAGACACAATTTAAATCACAAGTTTTGCACCTGAGTGTCGTCACAAACAGATGATTTGATTGGGATGCTGGTGTGGAATTGACACCTTTTCCTCTGACAGCAAACTGCGTAGGCAAGCTTTAACCAGGTCTTCGAGAGAGGGGGAAGTCGATAGGCTGGTGAGGCTGGGTAAAGGGAAACTCTTTGCTGCTACAGGGTGTCTGGTGGCATTTACCAGTCTAGGCTATGGGACTGCTTTTGTGTGTTTCAGACTAGAATAAACCTAAATCGGCGTTTCTGTGTTTTTAGCAATCTGTATTTGGAGTAGCGAGATCGGTGGAAGTGTTGTTTCATCTTGCGTCTAGTGGTTCTTTATTTGTGTGTTATGAAGGTCAAGTGGTTCCTGCTTGTTTTCTCTTAGTTCATCCTCCAAGTAACCCCTTGGTAAATCCAGCGTGTTCTTCATCTGTTTTTCTTTTCAGCCTGTTTGCCACCACACCTTCGCTTCCATCGACTTGGCAACGTATGTGGTATGTTGTAACATATAACCTCAAGAACGAGTTTGTTCTGATGCCGGCGTTTCCTGCAGAGACCGACGCAGTGAAAAAAAAAGTATAGTAGCAGTTTCGTGTTTATATGTGTGTGTGTGTGTGTGTGTGTGTGTGTGTGGTTTGCAGGTTCGGGTTTGAGTTTGTCACCGGGGTGGGCAGATGCTGTGGGGTATAGTGCATGGAAGGTCCAATACAAATGTACATTGCAACTAGCGGTGTGTAGACAAGACTGTCTACATTTTTGACGCCCGAGTGTTGTCGGCAGTGACAAAGAGATTGGGTGTATGGTGGAGCGCTGGCAAAGTCGCCGGCAGTGACAAAGACATCGGGTGTATGGTAAAGACATTGGGTGTATGGTGGGGCTCTGGCAAGGTCGCCGGCAGTGACAGAGACATTGGGTGTATGGTGGGGCTCTGGCAAAGTCGCCGGCAGTGACAGAGACAATGGGTGTATGGTGGGGCTCTGGCAAGGTCGCCGGCAGTGACAGAGACATTGGGTGTATGGTGGGCTCTGGCAAGGTCGCCGGCAGTGACAGAGACACTGGGTGTATGGTGGGGCTCTGGCAAGGTCGCCGGCAGTGACAGAGACACTGGGTGTATGGTGGGGCTCTGGCAAGGTCGCCGGCAGTGACAGAGACATTGGGTGTATGGTGGGGCTCTGGCGCGTAGTGTGACAAGGAAAGACGAATCAATTGTAGAGAGGCTATTGAAACAACATTGGTATTTGACCTTTTTCCTTTGTTTTCTTTTGAATGATGAGTGGCGCGAATAATGTATCATTTCATACAATAAACTAGAAGAGCGCGCGCGCGCGCGCGCGCGTGTGTCTGTTGGTGTGTTTGCGCGCGCATGTGTGTCAGTCTTCCAGCCTGAATATCTGTCTGTCTGTCTGACATGAAGAAAAGAAAACGGGGCGTATCTATATCAAAGCTTTACAATGTAGTGAAAAATTACAACATACACAAAGGGTTCAAGCTTAGTATGTCTGAAAATTGACCAGGTGACAACGTCGAAGAAAACTGTTCGCAAACGAAAATAAACTTCCATTTGTCTTCTGTGCAAGAAACGCTTCGCAGAACCACGCTTCCCCATCCAGTTCAGTGACCTGACAATATACACAGACCCTGGGTTGGGGACAGGGACTTATGCACAGCTCAGGAGAGAATGAATGAATGAATGAATGAAGTTTAATGCTATTAAGCTGTACAGCCCATTTAGCAAATCGGCGCGATGTACAAAGACAAAACGCGACTCGATTTCGATTTTCATTGACATGGAAACCATCGCCATGTCTTTTCCTTTCGCTTTACATGACAAAATCGCGAACGAGAAATTGTCACTGGTCTACATTCACTGTCAGTTCTGTAGACGACGGTCACCCCAGGTAAAACTGGATCCGTGGAGAACATGCAGCCGCCGTAGAGCACGTGCTTGCGTCTCTGCATGCTTCGTGTTGCCAACACGTCGTCCTTTTCGAAGGCTGGCCAGTTTAACACATTCCTCGGATAACATGTGCCTTTCTTCTTGCTTAATGCACCAAAATAAACAATCGTCCTCCGCGCACGGATCGCAGGAATACTCCAGAACGACATCATCTGATTCACACAGCAGCACACCCACATCATCCGTTTGATGAAACACGACCTTCCTCCTAAATGCGTTGTTTCTGTGTGAATTTCGCAATCGTCTCTGCACCTGTCGATCTGTCAGAGTAGCAACATATTCTTTACCACATCCGTGTCAAAGCCGGCGACTATTTTGTCGATCGCTTGTTCTGGACTTACGTCGATGTCTGACGGGTGGATTTCTGGATCGCTGATGTTACGTAAACTCCGACAGATCGGAGCGCAAAGACAGAAGCGCATCCTGAGTATGTGACGTGTCACCATCATCGCGAATCGGCTCGATGTGTTCTGCTGCACTGTTCTGTGTGCTGTGTTCGTCCGATTCGGTGTTAGGCTCTGCTAGTGCACTGGCATCACTAGTAGTACCGAGACCAGCACCAACCTGTTCAGGTCGTCTGTTCTGCTGCTTGGCTCTCTCTTGATCCCATCGCACCTGACTGGGGGGGGGGGGGGGGGGGCTTCTTCCTATAATACTGAACTTGCGTTCTCGGGTTCAGGACAGGATCCGCCATTGTTGTTGACACTGGGCTGACCGGCTTCAGTCGTAGAACGACCACTGTGGTGTTGCCTTCTCCCGTAATTTTCTAACTCGATACAGAGTTTTCAGTCAGCATGGCGTTTAGGGCCGTCTCCGCAGTCGCTGGAAGTCCAATAACTGGCGTTGTAACAAGAAAAATGAAAACAATTGCCGCAGCTGCAATAAATGGCGCCCTGTCGCTTCGTGTCAAACCTCGTGACCGAGAGAGAGCCAGCTCAGGAGAGAGAGAGAGAGAGAGAGAGAGAGAGAGAGAGAGAGAGAGAGAGAGTTTTATTCAATAAAGGCCATAGCCCCATTTGAAGGGAGATGAATTCACAAATGCTATAGAATAATGATTAAATGAAGTAACAATGTCAAAACAAATAGCAAACACCGATAAACTGACAATTTTTCCATAGATCAGTTAAGTTGTCACATAGGTGAACAAGGTATTTCAGGTTCCGTTTTCAAATTTGTGCGTCTTTCGTAAACTTTAATCAGATTAAACACAGGTTCTTCATAATGTGTTCGTTGATTTTTGATGTAAGTAGAGAGACACGGAACAGATATGGGTGTGCATAAAACTTACGAGGAAAATATTCTTTTCTCTGGTCGTTGAGAGCAGTACGCCAAAGTAAAATATGTAATTCATCTTCTTTTGCACTTTGACACATTAGACATGTTAAATCATTTCTTGTATGCTTTTTATATCGATTGCGATGTATAGTCATTTCAGTGACCTCTAGTCGAAACGTCGTCAAATGCTTAATGTGTCTGTCTACATCTAGTAGAAAATAGCTTTCACAGTTTCCAGAGGATTTAAAGTGCTGTACCACTGTACTAAGACAAGCTTTCTCTTCGCTGCATAGGATCTTCCCAGTGTTGCCACTGACAATCGGCTAGCCTTCAGAGATATGCCCCTCTGATTACTCAGGTTATTTACCGAACCCTTCTCAAAAATAGCAGTATAATCGATTCTGTCCATTTCTTCAGGAAATATTCCTTGATTTAAAAATGCGTTAAAGAATCTTACTAGGAAGTCAATCATTGAATTACCTCCATGTTTTTGTACAATTCACCGACAATTCCATCTGGCCTGCTGATGTTCTGTTCTTTCAGCTTCTTTTTTGTTGCTAACAATACCTCCTCTTTTGAAATTAGGCGATCAACAGTATCAATATCATTTTCCGTATCAGTTATTTATTCTTCCAGGTTAAAGTTATATTCTTCATCGCCATCTATTTGCAACAATTCTGTAAAGTGTTGGTACCAGTCAACAGCAGATATTTCATTATGTGTGTGACATTTATTTGCTCGTATGTTTTGCATATATATTTTTTTTTATACAAAATTCGCGCTGATCGTTTATTGAGTTTACAAGATGTTTAATAACTTCTGGTTATATTCTTTCCTTTTCCTTTGCAACTTTTCGTATTCCTTTCGAGTTTTACAATAAATATCATTCTTTTTAATGTCCTTCGTTTCCGAGATACCCTTACAAGATTCCTTGCCTTTCTTTTAACTACCGTGCATTCCAAATAGTACCATTTGTCATTCTTTTTCTGTCATCCATTTTCATTCCTTTCTTCATACATTCTGTATAATTCAATACACAGCAGTTGAATACATCTAATTTAATATTAACATCAACATCGATCAGACCAATCACTTTATCTATCATTGATAGCGCAGACTCACTATTCATTTGATCATAAGATATATCAGCATAATCATCGTGCCACACATGCCCCTCAACAATCTCTCCTTTTTTCTTTACAATTTGTGTAGACATGTTATTGACTTGGAAACATACATTAAATTCTAAAGACAAATGGTCTGATTCAGTGCGTTTACTGACAAAGACAGTACATGAAGAGCGTATGTGAGCAAACAAGTCAGTGAAAGCTATGTGAAAGTCATTTACACTATTTCCGTTCTCGGAAATGTATGTAAAATGACATTGGAGATCACATCACATACTCCATTCAATATACATAGATCCAATGCTGTACCTATGTCTAACAATATTTACCATACTTCTTCAAAGTCTGATCTTTGGTGCGTCTATTTGTGTTATTTGGACCACCATCTGTTTTTCAATATAATAACTGTTTTCATTAGAACTCAGCTACTGGGAAATGTTACAGTTCTTCCATTTAAATCTCCAGCTATATTTCATGCATATTAAGCAATGCATCCGTAAGACAGTCCTCAAGATCATGACTTCTGTATCATTGTCAACATCAGAAAAGGAAAAATATGGTGAATTTTCTGGTTGCAGACATAATACATCTTTTGACAAGCCGATCAGTCTTTTGCAAATAGAGAAGAGGACAGAATGATGTTATTACGATCAGTATGTATCTCTTGTACACACGATAATAAATTTTTTTTGTTTATCAAACATATAATTCCACCTGAACGATCCCTTGTTTTGTTCTCTTAATTGCAAGTTTACAAAACATTTCATAAGAACCAAAAACCATAGAATCAAAACTTTCAATAAATATTTCCCCAAGACAAGCAATATGGAATGTTACTATATTCAGAACGAAACCCTTATCAGCTATCTTTGACAACAAGCCATTTACATTCCAGTGTAAGAAACATATACATTTTTTCATTTATCTCCGAAATTTTTATATAGATCTTTGTTCATGTCATCACTAATATTTCTGGTATGTAGCTGGATATGTTGGTTTTCATCTTCACCATTTGCTGCTTTTTGAATATATAACACTGTTGCACGAAGGACTAATGCGTAAGTAAATTCCTGTCGAATATCCATTGCATCTGTAACGAGAGTTGGGGGTTGGTCGGTGTGTCCTCTAGGGGAAGGACTTTGAATATTTTCCATATGAGAATTATGTTAAAATTTCACCTCCACTCTCTCACTAACTATGGAAGGAGCAATGTTTTGGTACTAGTCTTTGAAAGAAATTTCAATTTTTCTCTGAACCATTAAAAGTACTCAAGAATGGCTCAGAAATCATTTTCCTTAGGCTTGTACACTCAAAAATACTTATAGCTCCAAGAGACAGAATTAGGAGACGGGTTCAAACACCTAATACTGAACGAACAACAAAGAACTGACACAAGTTGAGTGCTCTTTCAGACATCAGCTTTACTTGTTTATACAAGAGTGAAATATTCAAATCAATTTCACACAGTCACTTTAGGCTGAGTTTAGGTGCCACTGTTTCATCATATAGAGAGATAAAGTTCTGGGTGAGTTGAGTTGGAATCCACTTGGAATAGCAGAACTTATTTGAAGTTGGAGAGGATACTTAATCTCTCTCTGGTTGTTGATGACTGATCCACTTCTATGTAGACCTGCTGCTCATGTGTTGGGCTGTGGCGTTTGTCCACTGTGATGCATGCCCAGGGTAGATAGAAACCCAGGTTCTAAAACAAAGAGAACCTGGTCTGTAGTTAAGTAGCTGCATCTGGGTTGTCAAGTTCTCACACTTGCCCTCTGACTTTCAGTAAATGTGTGAAATCTCACGACGAAAAAGTGGAAGAGCACACAAAACAAAGTGTGAAGTGACGCACTTTTAATGCACGACACAAAACGAGACAAGAATTTTCAGCAATAAGCCTTCCTCGGCGACAAAACAATAAAAAACACAAGGGGAGTATTGCACATGTTAATATTGTTTTTATGTTTTGTCGCTGATGAAGGCTTATTGCCGAAAATCTCTTGTCTTGTTTTGTGTCATGCATTAAAAGTGCGTTACTTACACACTTTGTTTTGTGTGCTCTTCCACATTTTCGACGTGTTCTGGCAACACTGCAGTTTGTTTCATTTGATTGTGAAATCTCATCAACAAAGGATTAGAATAGCACAAACATATCTGCCATGATAACCAGATTTTGAGTGGAGTTTAACAAAGGGTGGGGGACAGTAATACAATGCTAGACAATTTTAGTCAAATAACTCTTCAATTTTTCTTATGAATTAAAGTGTAGCAACTTTGAATAAACTTAGCCCAAGTACACATTTAGTGTAGACTTAGAGTCACACACTACAAAGCATTCCAACAATCAACAGTATTCATGAATTAAATCAGCATTTTTCACCTAGTATCGGCATTTGCTTTTCTGATCAGAATTCAACATTCGGTTATCAGCTTAACAGATAGAATTGCATACTGGCAAAAGTCAGATTGTTAACAAAGAATGTTAACCAAGTATGGTATAGCTTTTACCAGATTGTGGCAAACAAACTGTGACAATAGAATACTCATTCATCATCTTGATAGGTGTCACCAAGTATTGGCAGTAAGTTATACTGTCAGACCACATGGTGTACATACAATCAATACATAGTCTCTAAATTCACAAACATGATTTCAACTTACATTTCTTCTGGGTATTCAGTGAATCCTAGACAAGGAGATTCAGAGTAGGTGAGATAAACTTTCACTCTCTCTGTCTACCCCTGTTGTCTTTGTGTCTGTGCTGTTTCAGTCTTATGGGCTGTAGGTGGAAACAGTGATTAGCTCCCTGTGTGTTTTCCCCTTTCTGTAGGGCTAAACCACTTACACTGTTTCCTGTTCCGGTTTGCTTTGTATCACTAAAGACAAGCAAAAAGGGAAGGGGGAGGTTTGGTCCTTCCCCCACCACTTACAGTAGGGAGACCAGAATAGAACATCCCAAAATGTGCTTTCTCAGCCGTTGGGTTTGAATTTAAAGTGCCTATATAAGCGCATGCCAATTGACAAGGGACTGTTTAACATAACTGCGCGCACGCACGTCCAGTCACTATGGCACCTAGTAGGGGAAGGGTGGGGGGAAGGGAGCACGGCCCTTGTCTTAACCCAAGGCGATTTCTGCACACGAGAGAGGCGAGAGTGGAGGAAGGGAGGATGGGAGACAGGGAGAGGAGGAGTGGGGCGAGCGATGTACTTCGAAAGTGACGTAATCTTTTTCTGTAACATTGTTGTTAAAGCAGAGAGAGAGAGAGAGAGAGAGAGAGAGAGGGGGGGTGAGGGGTGGGGGGAGAGAGTTGGCATAGATTTGAAATCTACACTGCCGTTTGTGAAACAAACGGAGAGAGAAAGGGGGGATGGCGTGTGTGTTTGTACAGTTTGTACAAGTGGGTTGGTGAAGGAGTGGATGGAGTGGTAGACAATTCGTCACAGCATCCCTCTGTAAAATCCTGTCTATCAGACATCACATCGTCCATACATAAACTCTCTTCATCCAGTATATCATTGTCACAAAAACACTTTCTCATCAACTGCGCCACTCACTGAACAAGAACTGTTTTTTTTATCAACCTCACTTTCACTCAAAATAGATGTTTTATTGTCTAACAAAGCGCTATTTGAGGTGTTATCCACACAAAGATCATTGTAGTTAAACATAGCAGTATTGGGGAGTCGTTTGTAGTTGAATTACTAAACTATACACAATCACCCATACAGACATCAACATTGTTTTGCGTTATGTTAGGATACACATGGCAATCAGAGTGACATATATTTTGAATGTTACCAGTGTGTGCTGTGGACACGATCATGGTGGATTAGCACCCCTATGTTATGTCCACGACAGTCTTGTTCTCTGTCTTTGCGTACTGCTGCTGTTGTTGCCACTCTTTTGTAGGCATCGTTGTCTTTCGGCAGGGCCAGAAGTTTATTCCCTGTTATCCTGTCTCCTCTTTCTCCTTCTCTTGCTCCTACTTCTGCTCTTGCTCCTCCTACCATTTGCCTTCTCTTCTTCTGATCTTTTTCTTCTTCTGCCCATCTCTTCTTCTTCTTCTTCTTCTTCTTCTCCCTCACACCATCTTCCTCCCCACTTCTTCCTCTTTCTCCTCCTCCTCCTCCTCTTCTTCCTCCACCCCCAGCTCCTCCTCCTCCCCATCCTCCTCCTCCACTCTCTTCTTTTTCGAGTCCCCCCCCCCCCTTATCCTTGTTTATTTTATCTTGTTGTTGTTGTTGTTGTTGTTCTTGTTGTTCTTGTTCTTTTTTTTTCTTTTTCTTCTCTCTCTTGTTCTCCTCCTCTTCTTCACCCTTCTATGTCTTCTTCTTCTCTCCCACCACCTTCTCCCCTACCTTCTCTTCGTCTTCCTTCCTTTTCTTCTTCTTCTTCTTCTTCTTTTTCCTCTTACTTCTTCTTCTTTTTTTCTCTTGCCTATGTAATCGTCTGTGCCGTCTCCATGGTATCAGACCTCCTGTGTCCATTCCGGCCACCAAGTGCACAGCCACGCCCAAGTCAGCCATGTTGAAACGTCAGCACCACCAGTCTAAAGGAACGATCAACATCAAGTGATTATAAAGCAGTTCACCAGGGGAGACACCGCGCTACTACTTAGTCTCTTCGGGGTTGTTCAGCGGTGGTGGCTTTTCTGATTCAACATTCGCAGGACCTCGGCTACTGTTCAACTACAAATGATCAAAATAAAGCGCTGACACTCTTTTTGTCCAGCTGCTGAATTAGAACGTTTTCAAGAACAGCTGATTTCATTTCATCGTCCTTTGTGGGGGTTCTTTCCTGTTTATCAAGCTTATTCATGATATATATATATATATATATATATATATATATATATGCATAAATGAATATGCTTTACTTATATTTCTGGTGCATCTGTCATGGTTATTCATAACTCCTACGAACAGATTCATGTCAGTTTTGTTGTACTGAGAGAACAGTCTTTGTTCTCTCACGAATGTGATCCATTTTATTGTTGTGAATGTTGTTCTTTTTCAGTTCATGTATTTCTTGTTGAAAACTTGGTATGGATGACACGCTACACATAGCATGCACCTTGTGTGGAAGACCGAAAGGAAGTAAGAAGAAAACTGAGTGAACGATATTGACTGATTGACACGGGAAACGACTAAATGAATCGCCGGCAGGCAGCTCTTCCCTTGGCGCAACCCAGGTAGGCAGTCCGTTGTGTAAACGGAAGTGTGGATTGTATAGCAGTTAGGGCTTGGTCTTTAGCCCAGGATAGGCGCTATGTAAGCACTCTTATTATTACTACTACTGCTGCTACTGCTACTACTACTATTACTACTACTCCTACTACTACTACTACTACTGATTATGATAATAATGGTAATGATAATAAAACAAAATACGAGCACTTTTGTTGCCTAAGGACGAGTAATGATAATGATACTACTAATAAAACAAATCAAGAACAGTTTTGTCTTTTCATAACGACTTGATGATAATGATACTACTAATAACACAAATTAAAGAACAGTTTTGTTGTCTCGTCACGACTTTATGATGATGATGATACCACTAATAAAACAAATTAAGAACAGTTTTGTTGCCTTATCACGGCTTAGTATTGAATGCTTCCTTTAGATTAGCGGTGATAATGCTTCAACCTGTGATTGCCTGTGATTCTGATTACTGCAGAAGACATTATGTCCAAAATGCGTTGCTTCTATTTTGTTATTTGTTGGCTCCATTCATGTTGTGGTATAATAACACAACTGCTATCATGTTCACGCCGACAGCGTCTCGCTGACTTGTCAACTGGAATAGATGTCACGTCATCATTTGCAGCTGGCATCTATCTAGTGCCAAAGTACCGGCGACATTATGAGAGTGACGTTTGTAATGGCAACAGATTTTTGTGGATAATATATTTTGCACCCCGTCCCCCCTTCCGTCTGTCTGTCTGTCTGTCTGTCTGTCTGTCTCTCTCTTTCTCTCTCTCTCTCTTGTTCCCCTCTTCTCGCACCACGCCCATATGACAACCCCTGTCACTCTCTCCGTCTCTCTCTCTCTGAGTCTCTGTCTCGATCTTTGTCTGTCTGCCTGTCTCTCAAATGCATGCATGCGTATTTATGTTGTATGTCTAAGTGTTTATGCATTGTGTATGTGTGTGTGTGTGTGTGTGTGTGTGTGTGTGTGTGTGTGTGTGTGTGTGTGTGTGTGTGTGTGTGTGTGTGTGTGTGTGTGTGTGTGTGTGTGTGTGTGTGTGTGTGTGTGTGTGTGTGTGTGTGTGTGTGTGTTGTCAGTACAACACTATGTTAATCTGACAGTAAATGGTTTCAGTCAGTCAGTCAGTCAGTGTGTGTGTGTGTGTGTGTGTGTGTGTGTGTGTGTGTGTGTGTGTGTGTGTGTAAGTGTGTGTGTGTGTGTGTGTGTGTGTGTGTGTGTGTGTGTGTGTGTGTGTGTGTGTGTGTGTGTGTGTGTGTAAGTGTGTGTGTGTGTGTGTGTGTGTGTGTGTGTGTGTGTGTGTGTGTGTGTGTGTGTGTGTGTGTGTGTGTGTGTGTGTGTGTGTGTGTGCGCGCGTGCGTATATGTATGTATGTATGTATGTGTGTGTGTGTGAGTGTGTGTGTGTGTGTGTGTGTGTGTGTGTGTGTGTGTGTGTGTGTGGTCTGAGTAGTCGGATGCGACGTACCGAGGGCCCGTTGAATAGCATACCTTTCGCTGACAAATGCATTCAAAACGCTGGTGGCGCCATGCTGTGGAAACGGGCTGTCCTAGGAAAGGCCAGCCTGAATTCCGCACAGAGATATGTCATGATATTATACACTACACCATAGAGATATGCTATGATATTGTAGAACACAGACATATGATTTTACACTACACCACGGAACTGTGTTATCATATTACACATCATAGAAATAAGTTTTGATATTATCCACTGCACCATAGAAATATGTATGATATTCTACAAAATAGAAATATGCTATTATGGTATACAATGCAACATACAAATATTTATGATCTTATACATTAAAACATAGAAATGTGCTACGATATTATACAAGAGTGTGTTTCAGTGTATTGTGATATCATACAACATAGAAATGTGTTCTGATGCCGTATAATGCAACACAGAAACGTGTTGTGATACAATACAACATAAAAGTGCGTTATAAAATCATACAATGCATCATAGAAACATGTTATAATGTTACACAAAACAACATAGAAATGTGTTATGATATCATACAATAGAACAAACAAACGTGTTATGATATTATATAACAGCACAGACATATGTTATGTTGCTAAACAATATAACATGGAAATATGTTACGATATTATACAATACAACAAGGCAACAATTGTGTTATGATCTCATACAAGACAACATAGAAATGTGTTATGATATACAGTACAACATGAAAAATATGTTATAATATTATAATATACAACACAGAAATATGTTATAACATCATACAAGAGACTACTAAGAATGTGTGTGTTGATGTATTATAACATAGACATATGTTATGAGATTATACAATACAACATAGACATGTATTATGACGTTTTGCAGTACACCATAGACATGTGTTATAATATCATACAATGCAACATAGAAATGTGTTGTGATATTATACAAAACAACATAGAAATGTGTTGTGATGTTATACAAAAACAACGTAGAAATATGTTGTGACATTATAGAAAACAGCATAGGAATGTGTTGTCATATTATACAAAACAACATAGAAATGTGTTGTGTGATTATACAAAACAACATAGAAATGTGTTGTGATATATACAAACAACATAGAAATGTGTTGTGATATTATACAAAACAACATAGAAATGTGTTGTGATGTTACATAAAACAACATAGAAATGTGTTATAATATTATACGATACAATACTGGACAGCAAACGATTCTTTCCATTCATCTACTTTATTGTTCAGTGTCAGAAGAATGGATAAATCGGCGAGTACCTTGCGAAAGGGAAAGTAGGTTCTGCCACCATCTTTGGCATTAAAGCAAAACAACATGTGTTTGAGAGTGAGAAATCGAAGCACGACCCACAAACTCTCTCCATCCACTACCTGTTTGATTTTTCCCCCGCACCCCTTCCCAACCCATTCCGTTCAAAAGCAAACGCTGGAAAATGAACATACTTCCGTTTTGCGTGACGTAGAAACCAGTGCAGTAGGTCCACTCCGTTCATTGTTGTGAGAAAAAGTAAGAAATGTTGCAACAGCAGAAAGCAACAGATTAGGAGACCAAACACTGCGGCAGAAAAAAAACAAACAAACAAAACAAGACAGCGGAACCAGTCAGTCATGATCTCCAGTATCACTGTATCAGATGGACTTTTAGAGTTGAGAGTTGTTTGTTGGGAGGTGTTAACAAAGCATGAAAAGAAAGATAGAAAAGCATGTCTTGAAAAGAAGGGATGTGGAGATGGGGTTGGGGGCAGGAGGGCTGGAGGGTAGATTGGGAAAGGAAGGTTTTTATTGGGAGTGGTCACAGTTTAGGTCACCAGATTCTCGGCCAGTCAGGTACACCGCATTCCTCTCGTTGTCGTGAAGTTGCGACGTGCGTTAACTGTGTCATAAAGCTTACATCGCAGACAGGTGACAAGTAGACAAATGACAAGATGGCGACTGTGTCTACCCCTCCTCCTCCTCCTCCCTCGCCACCCTCTCTCTCTCTCTCACTCTCTCTGTCTGACAGCAACGTCTATTGTGCTCGTGAATCAAGTCCTGCCGCTTAATCCACTCGCCATCTGTCTCCTTCCCCACTTCCTCCTTCCCGTCGTCCTTACCTCTTCCTCCTCTTCCCCCTTGTTTGAATCCCATTCTCCCTATTTCCCTCCCTTTTCGACTGCTCTTTGAGGGCAGCGAGGCCTGCACTACTGTACACTACTATTTTTTTATGGAATACTGCTCGCTTCAAAACATGTGTTATAGATTTCGGCCGGAAAAGTAGCAGTTTTCACATGGAAAGCGTGCATGCCGCTAAAGGTCCCCAATGATCGTGTACAATGACGATTTCCTTCATGACTACAGATTAGCTTGCTCAGGGCACCGATGTAGCACCACAAATCATCCGATTAAGTAGTTATAACTGACGCACCCCCCCCCCCCCCCCCCGCCCCGCTTTTGTGGTATATGATATGTTATGATGCAGTATACACGTGAAGACACGGAAACAAGAAACTGGGGAAAGGTCCAGTGACGGTGAGGAAACACTGACCACAGGCAAAGTCCTGTTGACAACGGGAAGGACTGTGACCTGGAATTCTCTTCAGAGAGCACGTAAGACCTCATGGCGAAAGCAAGCCATGTCTGGAGTTTTACTGTCATCGCCTGTCAGCAGAACAACGAGTGAGGCTACGGGATGCACACGGCATTTGCCTGGCGGCGGTGTTCTTTTGCCGGTGGGTTCTGCAGTCATGAAATACGGGCTGGTACACCCATGGGAATGCTCCCGTGGAGGTTCTGTCGTGTTACATCACGTGACCATCACAGAATGGCATCTGCTTTCACGTGTTAATGGATGCCCTGTACATGCCTGCACCCCACGTAAACACAGCGCATGCTTCCAAGGGCAGTGCAGGACTGCTCCCAGCTGGTTGGTTCGGCAGCTGTGGACAGTGCTTCTCTGGGCCCTACCGCACCTTCGGGTGTATCTTTTTCTTCTTGAGGAGGACACGGAAACAAAAGATTGTGTCAAAATATCCCATGCATCGTTAAGCAGATAAAAAACAATTGTCAAAATTATCCCATGCATCGTTAAGCAGATAAAAAAAACAACTTTCTTTTCACATGCTTGTCATACCACTGAAGATACATTACACGGAAGACACAAAAATATTGACGTTGTTTCTCTAGACACACTTTCCAGGATGGGTGTGTGTGTGTTTCAGAGACAGCGACAAACACGACATCGTCGTCAACATGTCACAACACTCCTCTGTGACATAGTGTTTTGTTCAGTTTTTCCTTTTTTCATAGCTTAACTGATGATGTAGATCGACTTTCAATGACGTTGTCGTTGCTCGTTCACACAGACACGTCAGATGCCCAGATGAAGACTACAACCTTATGGAGCTCATCTACAGAATCTCATCTGAAGAATTTCTCTCCTCAGCGATGTATCTATAGGCCGAGTGTGCGCGCGCGCACACATGCACACACACACATACAAGCAAACGCGGGCGCGCGCGCACACACATACACACACACTCGCGCGCGTGCGCGCGCACGCATGCACACACACACACACACACACACACACACACACACACACACACACACACACACACACACACACACACACACACAAACGCGCGCGCGCACACACACATACACACATTTTATGTACAAAGATATGTGTCAGTTTCAGTCTTCATCGTCGTCTCAGTATCACCCAGAAGGCAGTCACTCACCACAGGCAAAACAACATGTGCGCCGAAAGCCACGAACCTACCAACTCCATGACCTTCGTAAGCTCTGTCAAAAATGTAAATGTGGCAGGAATTGTATCTCCCTTCATTTTCACGCTCTTCGCCTTTAAAATTTTTGTTGAATCTCCGCTAAAACTGGTATGTAGCCACTTCCGGGCAAGAGAATTGTTCAGTTGGCTGGGGTGCCCTCTATGGTAAGTAGGCTATATATGCCAGCTTCTTGTGCTCTGTTCAACGAAATCGGCCTTCAGCCTGAATGCAGACTTTGCCCGCGAGCGAAGTACCGTGTGTGTGCTCCACACATGACGGTGTGACACAGTGAACTGTGATATGTGATGAACACACACAGCCAACCTGAGAACAGGAGGCAGAGGCAGAGACACAGCCAATCAGCTCTACGGGAAGGAGAGAATGCCTACAATTGGCATAACAGAACTCCACCTAGTAACATGTGAAGATGTTGATCCTGTTCCTTCTACTCTTGGGCTTGGTGCAAGGTCACTCCGTAGACCAGGCTCGCGACCATTTGATTGGTGGAACCAGGCATCGCAATCAGAGCTGGAGGTGTAATAAGAAGTGGTAAGCCTGTACACAGGCAGTGTTTTCAGATGCACGACGTCAAAAAGGCTAAGCCAGACGCTTGCGAGCGGCACACAAACAACACATCAAACTGGATGTTGTGAATTAGAATCATGGTTGTTCACGCCCTTCTGCGCGCAGCCTTAAGGGAGCAGAGAGTGTACACTCAACACTACAGGTTTGCCTGTGAAAAAAAACAGATGTGTGAGACTGGGAAACAACCCAGTAAAGATCCCTGCAACTACAGACCTCCTTCCTCTAAAAAATCATGTTCGTGAACTATGTTTCTATCCGACTATGTAACATTTCTCTCTCGCTAAAAAAAAATCTCACTGGCTTTAAAGGTTTTTATTCTTCTAAATGTTCTCATTATCGATGCTTGATTGGCCACTCCGTAGGTACTCGTTCCTTAAAACAATCCTTGTTGTTGGGGATTTCCGGGGGACGTCGCTAGAAGAGTCCACGAAACCCCTGCAAAGAAAACACTGACCACAACACGGAGCCGTAAAGACTTCTGAGTTCAAGTATAGGTGTGATCGTTCTTGTCACTAGGTGAAGAGAGGCAGGGGCATTGAATTAGGCGAGGGCTTCCAGAGGTTCCGGACTTCAGCCCTCCCTGCCCTTCCCCGCTACCTCCTCCAACCCTCTCCCCATTCCCTTCCCTATTCATACCTCTCTTTCAACACTTATGCATTCCACCTGAAAAAAAGTGTAGTTCGGGTGGCTCAGTTGATTGACAGATCGCCCGGTCCTCAAGGTTGGCGGATGGTTGGTTCCTCCCTTTCTATCCGCCCTTCGCCCCCTCTCCCCACCTCACTCCCTCTTCTCTATCCTGCCTTCAACTTCTGATCACGCTCTGCTCCTTCCTATAGCCCCCTCTGGCTTTTTCGTGGATACGTAAGTTACGTGTGATACCTCTCCCCTCCCACATCCCCATATTCTGCTCCACGCATCTTTCTCCCTCTATCCCGCTTACATAATCCTCTTTTTTTCTCCGACACTACTTCGAGAGAAAAAGATGTGGACAGCCTTCCCCCACACCATCACCCTCCTGGTCGCAGTGATCCTGCCCTCAGCTGAAACCTCCCACATGGCCATGAGAACGGGCAATTTAAGTATCACGTGGCTTACCTAACTCGGGGAACAGGAAGAATAGTTTACTGGGTCGGAAGAAATGAAAAAATAGATTACTAGGTTTAAAAAGTAGAGTTCCGTGAATCAAGAGAACACACACAGTAGTTCACAGTAGTGGGTCAGTAGAACAGAGAGAGTGGTTCGATGGGTCAGGAGAACACAAAGAGTTGCTCAATGGGTCAGAACACAAAGAGTTGCTCAATGGGTCAGGACACAAAGAGTTGCTCATGGGTCAGAACACAAAGAGTTGCTCTCAAAAGGTCAGGAGAACACAAAGAGACGTGTAGTGGATTAGGAGAACAGAAAGAGACGTGTAGTGGATCAGAACAGAAAGAGACGTGTAG
>JADBJO010000162.1:762500-765000 GCA_016801955.1 Conus betulinus
CCATTCTGTTTACGTACAGCACGTTGAGCTCTGATCAGAAGCTCGTTTGTGTTAATGAACCTGAATGGATGAACCTGAATGGAGGACAACGTCTCATGCAACTTTTCCTGATGATCTCCCATTCTGGAAGGTCTACTGTGCATTCTCAGTCATTTAATCTTTCCAGTAAACCCTGCTTTTATGCTCTTGACATCACAGCTATTCCAGACCATGATTTGTGGCCTCCTGCCGTGTAGAGATTCGTTGCCAAAGCGAATGGCATAGTGTTTCCTCCGGCAGTGTTAATCGCATGTGCGATCTCCTTGAGCACTTGGTTGTGCCTCCATGTCTACCTTCCCTGGGCTAGCGCTGCTTTGCATGCACTCTGGATATGTTCCACCGCTTGCCCTGACAGAGTGGACACGAAGGCTCATCTAGTTTCTCCCGTTTCACCAGATTTGAGTTTGAGGGCAGGAGGTCATATACAGATCTGAAAATGAATCTGAGTCTGAGAGGTGCCTTGTGCCAAATGTCATTCAAGGTGAGACTTCTCTGGCCACACAGAAGTGGACGAGTTATTAAACGCTGCATTCATATCACCCGTTCTACCTTCTAACCTCTCCACCCACTTCTTCATCCTCACTACCTTCCTTATCCCCCCACCCAACAGCACATTCACTCATCATCGTTTTCTGTACTGCACGCTGTTATTTTGTGGTGAACAACAGCACTTAGGCACTCTCAGGGACTTCGAAAGAGTCCCGCCATTTCTCCAACAAAAGAGGTCAGCTGGATGATAGAGCGATCATTTGCAGCCCACGGAACTCCATCCACTGCGCTTCTCAAAACTTGGGAAACCTGCAATTTTGTGTATTGTTGACAGCTCTAACCCAAACCCATGTTTTTTTTTTCCCACATCGAATATTATAATCAATTGCCTTAGTTAAAGTTTCCAGACAAGATTTACGTTTTAAATGACGAAAGACAGTATCCTACGTGTACTACAGATCGTATGACATACAGCATGTACAAGAGCACTGTGTGTTGTATGTTTCCTCCAGCGATAGAGATTTTTTAACACAAGATGTCGGAAGGGGGGGGGGGGGGGGGGGAAATGAAGACCAGACTGTGTGCATCCTGTAAACTGGGAACAGACAGGAAGAGATGGAATGATTGGTCTGGGCACAGGACGGTTTCAATGAAATCTCCCCTTTTGTGTTTGCCCGCACGCACGTGCGTACGCGCACGCGCACGTGTGTATGTGTGCATGTGTGCGCGCTTGCTTGCTTGCTTGTGAGTATGTGTGTGTGTGTACGCGCGCGCGTGTGTGTAAAAATATATCAAATTGTGTACAGAGGTTTCTGATAAGTATCGATGGGATTTAAACGTGTGGTTCATCAGTTTGACAAACTCCACAGTATTACGGATGGTGTGCAATGCGTGTTTTGCTGTCCGACTCTCAGCTGAAGAAGTTTGGATGCATGTTCGACTTTTCTCTACACAAACACCCACACCACTCGAAAATAGATAGCCAGGCAACAAGTTAAGTTTCTACTTTTTTTTTTTCTTTTGCTACCTGAACCATCGAAATCAAAACAAATACATAATATATAACGAGCATGGACAGTTACAGCCTAAAGTTCTCGCCACCACCAAAGGGCGCACAACACTAGGTACTAAATTGTCACAGTGACATGTTTCTTTTACTCAGCAGGTCAGGCTGGCACCCACAGCAATGTCATCACGGATAGTCTATGCACTTGGCCGCGTCCGGCCCGAATCACACAGTCTTCACACAGAACAGGAGTCACTCACGAAAGCAGTTCGTGGAGTCCTTCCAGTAACTCCCACCCAACAGAACACGTCGACACACGACGGAAACGAAACCGTTCACGGAGGTAGGTTCGTGGAGTCCTTCCAGGGACTCCCCACACAGCAGAAAAAACACAAGTCGTCGTCCCGACGAACTCTGAAGCCCTTTCACACTCCAGCTCGAAGCTGACCTCACGGACAGCATCTCAATACCCTGGCAGGGTAGAGACAGGGGCTGGGCACAGGCTGCGCCCCACACCCGGATGGCAGTCAGTTTCCAGGTCGGACACGGGGGCTTCACCGACACCTGTATTGTTTTCAACCGTTTAAATGGTTTTCATCACTTCAGTATATTATTGATTATTCGATAAAAGTTTAGGGTATTTTTGTTTTCTGGATCCTGCAGTCATGAAACCGGTTCTACATTATCATTTTTTTTGTTTTCCGGGCTTAAATCAGGTAACCTATCACGTCAAGTGGTGAGTATCAAGTATCACACACGCACACACACACACACACACACACACACACACACACACACACACACACACACACACACACACACACACACACACACACACACACATATATATATATACACGCGCGCGCGCGCGCGAGCGACCGCATGCATATGCACATACACCGACGGTTCAAACTATTATATGCGATTCACACACACACACACCACACACACACACACACACACACA
>JADBJO010000162.1:772500-775000 GCA_016801955.1 Conus betulinus
TAATGTATCCATTCGTTTTCAATTCAATATAAGATTCTTTCAGAGGAGTAGCTTGAAACAACCTGTACCAAGAAAATCTGTCGCTAGTGTATATGTGATCATGCAGTCCTGCCATCTACAGTCCACGATTCTTTACTTAAAAAATGTTAGAAAACCTGATATCATTTGAACACCCTGATTATCCCAAACAAAATTCATTAGAATTCAAACAGTGGTGGACATTTATAACCCATGTCCTGTTTGGAATGTAAATTAAATAACACTTTGTACGCTTTAAAGGGCAGTCTGTCTTCATTCATTCTTGTCAGTTTCAGCTAATAAGTGATACATCTCACACATGAATTGAGATGACCCCATTCATGAAGCACTCTGCACAACACGGACATAGCTTGTGGCTACAGCTGCACTGACTGGGGGGACCTTTCTCTTTGTTTTAGCCACGCCGTGACATGGACAGCCAGTGAGTCAGCGGCCAGGGACCGTCCTCTGTGTTAACGCCGCCATGACGTGGACAGACAGGCAGTTAGCGGCCAGGGACCGTCCTCTGTGTTAACGCCGCCGCCATGACGTGGACAGACAGGCAGTTAGCGGCCATGACGGGACAGTCCTCTGTGTTAACGCCGCCATGACGTGGACAGACAGGCAGTTAGCGGCCAGGGACAGTCCTCCGTGTGGCCCCGCCATGACTTGTTCAGGTAGTGACCAGGGTGCTCACCTCGCTAACTGATGGCGCCTGCTGCTGACACCACAGCCGTCAGTTTCTGACCGCTCCTCCCTGTGTATGGAAGGAGGTGGGGTAAGGGGGAGCGGGCGAATAAATGGGGGAGAGGAGGGGGGAGGTTAGCGGGTTGATGGGGGGGATGGGGAAAGTAGGTGCGTGCATGTGGACAAGTGTGTGTGTGTGTGAGTGTGAGGGTGGAGGGTGCTAATTATTGAGGTACGGAGATAATTTCTAGAGTAAGGGTTCGAAAACTGATATTGGGAAGAAGTTGGGAATCGAAAAGGAGGAGAAGGGTGCGAGGGAGGGAGGTAGGGGAAAGGGGTACGGCGAGAATCGGGGAGGGACGGGGGGGAAAAAGCAATACAGTTCAACTGTTGGAGTGTGGGGGGGGGGGGGGGGGTTGCAGTGGGTGGAGGGGAGGGGGAGGAGGAAGCAAAATGATTCATGAAAAATGGCCAAGATTGCGAAAACTTTTCTTCTTCTATGCATATGCGCTGCATAATTGTGAGAACAGTGTAACATGTCTTCTGACCTGTTTACATATCCAGTCCCCCGTTAATATGTCATGTCTACAGTACTAAAGGGCGCGGCCAGGAGAGGTCAGCATTGTATGACCATTTCTGCAGGTCTAACAACACCACTGCTCCATCCTCCGCCAAAGAAAAGATCGGTTGTGTTCGTCTCTTTTGTCTTTGAGGATTTGATGTGGCTAGGGGACCTACGTACCAAATGCCCGCCACTCTTACCCACTCCCCTTCCATCTCCAATCGTCCTCTCCCCTTCCCTCTTCCTTCCCCCCCTCCTTCCCCTCTATTTTTCACCCTGAGAAAAACGCATCAAGATGGCGACCTCGCACTTCTCCAGTTGTCCTGGAAGATCCCCAGGGCCTTGGGTGACAAGTGTTCCACGATAACCGGGCGTTGGCCCTAGAGTTGATGGCTGGCTGGCGCGGCTGGCTGGCAGGATGGTGGGTACGCTGCTTGTTTGGCCGAGGGCAAACTACCCAACATCAAGACACAAAGCGAGTGGTAAGTGGCGTTCACCTGTTGGCTGGCTTGTAGGGTGGCTGGTTGGTTGGTTGGTTTGTGCATGGTTAGTTGGTTACAGATGGTTGACCACTTCACCGTTAAAAGCTAATTGCTGACGATCGAAAGCTACCCTCTAGGTCCATGAGAAAAGATACAAATACATTGTGTTGTGCTACATTGTATTGTGGTGTAAGGTATCAATTAGGTTTTTCTTTTTTCGTAATATTTTAAATATGTTTTTTTTTTTCAGAATTCAGATGGTGATGATGGTGGAAGGAGGATGCCTTGAGCGGGGGGGGGGGGCTGGGGGGGGGGGGGAGGGGTGGAGTGGGCGTGCATGAACATCTTCTGACTTTGACATTCCAGGACCTTTCTTTTCATTCAACAATCTTACTAAAAATTGTCGTTGAAGAATTTCCTGTGCCCTTTGTCCTACCCCCATCCCACCCAACCTCTCTCTCATACTCCAACCTTTCTGACCTCCCCCTCCCCCTACTATTCCAACCTTCCTGACCTTCTCTCTCTCCAACGCCAATCCTCCTGAAACTTCCTGTCTATTTCACTGTTGAGAGACCATATCAAGATGGCAACTAGGCACCTCTCCAGTTGTCTTGTAAGATCACAAGTTCCTTGAGTATTAATGTTCTCCAAAAATAATGAAACAAGGCGTATTTTCATCCTCATCCTCTTTCCCATCATTTCTCCAACAATGTTGATTGACGCCTTTGATTATCCGACAATAAAGGCGGGG
>JADBJO010000162.1:780000-787500 GCA_016801955.1 Conus betulinus
GCTGATCGATGAGAATGAGCTATGATTTCCATTTCGGTCTGAGACTACATGACAGGGCTGTACTCTACGCTTCCTTTCATAATATATCCCGGCGACAACCAGGCCCGAGAGATACAGGCACCTGCAGTGTTGGTCAGGAAATTTGAGCAACACTCTCAGAAACGCATCCATTAAGTGGATGAAAACTCGACTGTGTGGTCCCAGTCTTCCCAACTGAGTCCGCAGCAAACTCAACTCTTAGGAGCCGGTCGGGGCAGAAAAAAACCCACATGACTCTGATGGGATTCGAACCCACAACCTCCCAGCCGGGAGTCCGCGACGCTTACCACTTCGCCACGGCGGCTGGTGGGGAGTGGGTAGAGGGAAGGAGAGGGGGTCGGATGGAGAGGAGGCGGGGCTGGGGAGAATCCAGATTCTATGTAAGATGCAAGTTGACGCCAATATAAAGAATGGTACATATGTTAGAGAGAGAGAGAGAGAGAGAGAGAGAGAGAGAGAGAGAGAGAGAGAGAGAGAGAGAGAGAGAGAGAGAACAATCGTAATCATTATTTCCAAGTACGGATTATGCCAAGTGCTTCCATGTTCCTCGCGCATGCTGATTATTTACGTTTTTTTTCTGTCACCTTCTATTTGTTGTTGTTGCTGTTATCGCTGGTCGTTAACGTTTTTCTATCATTATCAGTTTGCTCTTGATTACGCTGTTGCTGATAATAATGATGAAGATACTGTTGGTGGTGTGTTGCTGCTGCTGCTGCCGCTGATGATGATGGAGATACAAAAACTGTCGTGATATCGGCCACTGTGGCGCAGCAGCATTGTCTCTGGCTGATACAGGATATCGATTGTCTGAACACCATCAGAGAATATTACTTTATTTCTGGATCAGCGCCAACTTCTACTTAGAGCTGGTACGCGCGCTTTGGGCTCAAATGAGAGACTGTAACCACTGTAAAGAAAATTCTTCCACTTGAAGAGAGTCGCAGCTGTAGCAACAGAAGCAGCAGTAGAAGTAGTAGCAAAAATAAAAGCAGCAACAGTAATAGTAGTAGCAGCAGCAGCAGCAGTAACAGTGGCAGCAGCATTGACTACAACGGCAATAGGGCTTATAGGAGTAACAGCAGCAGTAGTACAAGCTTTACTTTCAGCAATAGCACCAACAGCAGTAATACCACCATTATCATCACCATGACCATCACACAAAGCAGCAGTCATAGCAGCAGTATAAGTTGCAGTTATCGTAATGGTAACGGCAATACTACCAACAAAGGAGGAGTAATAAGAGCAGCAGCAGCAGCAGCAGCAGCAGCAGCAGCAGCAGCAGCAGCAGCAGCAACGTGTCAATTAATCAATGATTCAAGAGACACCGCAGAATTTACAACCACAATTTGAATCTAACAAAGGAATAATCATGCATTCTGGTGTGCAGCACTTATTTCTCTTATGGGGTAAACGTTATATCTATCTTAACACTCCGAAAGAAAACTGTCAGTGTCCAGGAATGGCGCTGTGAGAAAATGACTGGAGCTGACTGTCAAACCAGACGCTGTGCCTTTTCAGTACTGCCCATGAAATGTGTGATTGCGGGGCATTGTTTTCAGGGGTGGGGGATGGGGGGGGGGATAATGGCAGAGTAAGACGGCCATCAAGTCTGAGACCAGACGTCAGGGACACGAAAGAGGGTCTTTGAAAAGCTGCTGTTGGGAAACCTAAAAGAGAAAGGACACACACACACACACACACACACACACACACACACACACACACACACACACACATATATATATATATATATATCACAAACAAACGGACAGACAGAAAGAGACAGACAGACAAAAGAGACAGACAGTCGACCGACAGACGACGACAGAGAGAGAGAAGAGAGAGAGAGAGAGAGAGAGAGAGAGAGAGAGAGAGAGAGAGAGACAGACAGACAGACAGACAGACAGACGCAGACAGACAGACAGAGAGAAGAGAGAGAGAGAGAGAGACAGAGACAGAGACAGAGACAGAGAGAGAGAGAGAGAGAGAGAGAGAGAGAGAATGAATAAATGAATGAACGATTATGAGTGAATGAATTAATGATTTATTGAAGAAAGCTCACAAAGCCATTCTCAAGGAAAGGACTTGGTGGGAGGGGGAGGGGGTGCTCATAGCACAGCTGTAAAAGAATAAAGACAGATAATAATGTCAGAATACAACACCACGATATGGAAAACAGATCACGAAAGATATCAAAAACTATCACCGTACAATGGTATGACTGCGAACGTGACTGTCAAAATTTCAACACATCTGTTCCCAGTCATCAAGATGTCCCGTCGTTGACAACATCAATGCAGCTGGAAGCCATCGCCACGTGTTATCTGGAAGTATATTGGACGTTTCTGGTCATTTCCTGCAGATACGCCAGAATGTCGCGAATGGTAACGTTGTCTGAAGGAGCACTCTGTGGTTGACTGGCCTGGGAAATATTTTTCATGATCGTCTTTGCATTGTGAATAATACGATCGTCCTCATTTGCCAAGACTTCCTCTGTTTTGTTTAGTGGAGCTGGTCCCTGAAAGGCACTGTCGGGAAAAGGAAGAGGACAGCAGCTGGTTGCTGAAAGGCACTGTCGGGAAAAGGAAGAGGACAGCAGCTGGTTGCTGAAAGGCACTGTCGGGAAAAGGAAGAGGACAGCAGCTGGTTGCTGAAAGGCACTGTCAGGAAAAGGAAGAGGACAGCAGCTGGTTGCTGAAAGGCACTGTCAGGAAAAGGAAGAGGACAGCAGCTGGTTGCTGAAAGGCACTGTCAGGAAAAGGAAGAGGACAGCAGCTGGTTGCTGAAAGGCACTGTCAGGAAAAGGAAGAGGACAGCAGCTGGTTGCTGAAAGGCACTGTCGGGAAAAGGAAGAAGACAGCAGCTGGTTGCTGAAAGGCACTGTCGGGGAAAAGGAAGAAGACAGATTGCCAAGCTTGCTGCTTTCTTCTTTTTCTTATTCTTTATCTTTTTACGCTCTTTTCTTCTGTTTTTCTCTTAACTCTCTTTTGGTTAAGTACTGTCCATAAAGTCTGCGATTGTCGAGCACTGTTTTCAAGCGGCTTTGAAAACGCGTTGTCGGATGTCATCAATTCTGTGACCAGACACCATTCAGAGGACAGGGGGCTGGTTTAACGACTGGCAGTCTTTGACAACTTGCTGTTTAGGGAATTGAGAGAGAGAGAGAGAGAGAGAGAGAGAGAGAGAGAGAGAGAGGAGAGGAGAGGAGAGAGAGAGAGAGAGAGACACACACACAGACAGACAGACAGACAGACAGACTGACACATACACACACACACACACACACACACACACACACACACACACACACACACACACACACACAGAGAGAGAGAGAGAGAGAGAGAGAGAGAGAGAGAGAGAGAGAGGAGAGAGAGAGAGAGAGAGAGAGAGAGAGAGAGAGAGAGAGAGAGATCATTGATTGATTGGATTGATTGATTGATTGATTGATAATCTTTATGCCCAAGGATAACAAACAAGCGAGGAAAATGCATTTTTCATCTGGCCTTCAGGATACTAACACGATACACTTTTTCACGATTTTAAAACTGATTGTACCAAAACAGAGACGATTCACATTATCATAAAAGAAAACATACTCTCTCTCTCTCTCTCTCTCTCTCTTCTCTCTCTCTCTCACACACACACACACACAAACGCGCAAGCACGCATGCACGCACGCACGCGCGTGCACACGCACACACCACACGCACGCACGCACGCACACATACACACACGCACGAACGCATCCACTTGCGCGTGCGCACACACACGTACACACACACATTAAAAAGCATACACACATTAAGAGCATCAGTTACTATGGTAGTATCATTAACACGACCTGTGGAGGAATGAACAGGGAATCATATGACCAGGCATAGCAGGTACACAAGCACGTGTTAATGTCCATCGCTCTTGTTCATGCAAGATTCGTTTTTCAAGTCAGTGAGGAACAGCAGAAAAAATGCTGAGAGAGAGAGAGAGAGAGAGAGAGAGAGAGAGAGAGAGAGAGAGAGAGAGAGAGAGAGAGAGAGAGAGAGAACGAACGAAGTTTAATGCTAATAAGCTATTAAGCTATTTAGCAGATTGGCGCGATGTACAATGACAAAACGCGACTCGATTCCATTCACATGGAAAACCACAGCAATGTCTTTTTCTTTCTTTACATGAACCCCCCCAAAAAAACAAACAAAACAAACAAAAACAAAAAACAAACAAACAAAAACCCCCCAAAAAAAAAACCGCGAACGAGAAAATGTCACTGATCTGCAATCACTGTCAGTTTTGTAGATGACGGTCACCCCAGGTAAACTGGTCAAATCCGTGGAGAGCGTGCAGCCGCCACAAAGCACGTGCTTGGATCACTGCGTGTTCTGTGTTCAGTGTTTCATTCTTTTTCAGTTCGGTCCATGGTTACAGCTGAAGAAACTTTGAATAAAGCGAAATATATTTTGCACTTACACCGGGTATTTGTAGGTTTTTTTTTTTTTTAACCATTCTGTCTCTGTGTTGCGAGTGCGTCTTCCTTTCCGAAGACTGGCCAGTTTGACACATTCCTCTGATGACATGTTTCTTCTTGCTTCAAGTACCAGAACAAGCAATCGTCCTCCGAGTGCGGATCGCAGGAATACTCCCAAAACAACGTCATCAGATTCACACAGCAGCACAACCTTATTGTCCGTTCGATGAAGCACAACCTTCGGAACTCGTTTATTTCTATGCGATCACGCAACCGTCTCTGCACTTGTCGATCAGTCAGAGTAGCAACATAATCCTTTACTACTCCAGTGTCAAAACCAGCAACTGCTTTGTCGATGGATTGTTCAACACTTATGTCGACGTCCGGCTGCTGGATTTCTGAATCGCAGATGTTGCACTCGGACTGATGGGAACACAAAGACAGATGAGAATCAGGAATATGCGGCGTGTCATCATCATTGCAGGTAGACATGTTTTTCTTCTGCAATGTCCTGTGTACTTTGCTGTTTACTGCATTTGTTTGACTCGATGTCGAGCAGTTAATTTTCATTACTGGTGTTTCTGAGACCAGCACCAAACTGTTCACGTTGACTGTTTTGTTGTTTGGCTCTGAGAGAGAGAGAGAGAGAGAGAGAGAGAGAGAGAGAGAGAGAGAGAGAGAGAGAGAGAGAGATATTCTTTATTCCCTTTTGATTTCTATTGATTCTATCAATTTGAAAATGAATGGCTAGTATACTTTCGACTTAATATACGATTTCCGATTTTTCTAGTTAGCTAGTTTCTTTCTCTCTCTCTCTCTCTCTCTCTCTCTCTCTCTCTCTCTCTCTCTCTCTGTCCTCTCTCTCTCTCTCTCTCTCTCTATTTTTCTGTCTCTCTCTCTCTCTCTCTCTGTCTCTTTCTCTGTCTCTGTCTTTTTTTTTTCTCTCTCTCTCTCTTTCTCTCTCTCTCTCTCTCTCTCTCTCTCTCTCTCTCTCTCTCTCTCTCTCTCTCTCTCTCTCTCTCTCTCTCTCTCTGGATAAGCACTTGAAGTATGTAACGACTAGATTCAGGCTTGGTATTTCTGAATTGCTGGGCATTACTACCATCATCGTTCTCATAGCGAAGCAGATTTAACATACTGACTTTGCAGAAAGCATACGGAAAATGCAGCGTATGTTGTGTGTTGTCTTGCCCTGTCTTGGACAAGTTAAGAGCTCAGCATACATCATTTAAGTTTTATGTCAATTTGTCATAAAGTAGTGTTCCGAATAAGTGTTCGTTATGCTTGCGTGCAGTTGCTCGGGTGCTAAGATGACTGTAATTAACTTGTAACCCCCTTGATGAGGGGCTATGGCCTAGACATGAATACATTATTTTGAGTCTGTCTGTCTGTCTGTCTGTCTGTCTGTCTGTCTGTCTGTCTGTCTGTCTGTCTGTCAGTGTGTGTCTGTCTGTCTGCCTGCCCACCTTTCTGTCCATCTGTCTGTATGTTCGTCTGTCTTTGTCTGTCTGTCTGTCCCTCTCTGTGTCCGTCCATCTGTCTTTTTCGTCTGTCTCTGTCTTTCTGTCTGTCTCTGTCTCTGTTGCTGTCTCTGTCTCTCTCTCTCTCACTCAGTCTGTCTCCCTCTCTCTCTCTCTTTCTTTCTCCAGAGGATTCGACCGTGCAGAGACATCCCTGGTGTATTGTGATTTCGTTGTATTCACATTCCAGACAGCCAAATTAACTTGCTGACTTCGTTGTATTCACATTCTGGACAGCCAAATTAACTTGCTGACTTCGTTGTATTCACATTCCGGACAGCCATATTAACTTGCTGACTTCGTTGTATTCGCATTCCGGACAACCAACCATATATTGCTGACTTCGTTGTATTCACATCCCGGACAGCCATATTATCTTGCTGACTTCGTTGTGTTCACATTCCGAATAGCCATGTTAACTTGCTGACTTCATTGTATTCACATTCAAACCTTCATTCGAACCTGTTCTCTTGATCCCATTGCAACATCTCTTTTGTTTGATTGTTGTGATGAAATTGTTCCACTACTTACCCACACTATCCATGATTGCATGTCTCATGGAGTTGTTCCCAGTTGTCTGAAAAATGCTATTGTAAAGCCATTGCTTAAAAAAGCCATCTCTAGATCCTAACGTTCTAATAAAACTACCGACCTGTTTCAAATCTCTCGTTTGTCTCAAAACTCATGGGAAAAAATGGTTTTGTCCCAACTTTTAGATCATCTGAACGCTCATCACTTGTGGAACAAATTCCAGTCAGGCTACGGAGCTGGTCACAGCACAGAGACAGCCTTGCTAAGAGTGTTCAATGATCTTTTGAAGGCAAATGATGACAACCAGATTTCAGTTATTCTACTTCTTGACCTAAGTGCCGCGTTCGATACAATCGATCATGAAATTCTTCTTGACCCGTCTTCAATCTGTTTTTTGGTATTCACGGTAAAGCTCTTTCGTTTTTCAGGTCATATTTGTCAAACAGAACACAGTTTGTCTCTGTCCATGATTTAATCTCTAAACCAAGTGCCCTGACCTCCGGTGTCCCCCAAGTGTCAGTCCTTGTCCCATTCTGTTCATCATGTATATGCAGCCTCTTTCTGATATTATCAAGCATCATGCTGTTTCTCATCACATGTTTGCTGATGATACTGAATTGTGCAAGTCAGCTTATTATCCACAGATTCAGAACGTGTTGCAAACAATGCAAAGCTGTACAGCAGATGTTAAACTTTGGACAACGCAAAACAAACTTCAACTCAATGAAGAAAAAACAGAAACCTCACAAAGTGTACTGGTGGATCTGATCTCCCAGGCTGTCTCACTATTGGCCAGTGCACAATCCCATTTACCAAATCAGCCAGAAATCTTGGTGTTGTCTTTGACGAAATTGTCAATGAATATCAGATCAGTAGAGTGTGTCAATCAGCATACTTTGAAATTAGGAAAATCGGTTCCATCAGACACTTACTGACCACAGATGTTTG
>JADBJO010000162.1:792500-802500 GCA_016801955.1 Conus betulinus
TATTTCCAAGGGTAACAGATAAGCAAACACATGGTTTTTTTTTCATCCGGCCCTTGCCCCACTAAGGGCCTAACTAAGCATAACTAGCTACTACTAAGCATAACTAGCGACTAAGACTTAATAAAAATTGTAAGAAACACACATATCTTCACAAATACATTAAAAGTTGATGAGTTGTTCAATCATTAACATTTAAGGCGTAGATGACTTTAAAGGAGGGGAGAGAGAGAGAGAGAGAGAGAGAGAGAGAGAGAGAGAGAGAGAGAGAGAGAGAGAGAGAGACAGAGAGAGAGAGACAGAGAGAGAGACACAGAGACAGAGACAGAGACAGAAACAGAGAGACAGAGAGTACCAAATTTGATTCATTTAAATGCTCTGAATAAAGCATGGAGAAACGAGGGAAATCACAGAAGCGAAACGAACAATCACGCTAGCGCATAACAGATTATGTGTCGTCATGTGACATTGCATTATATTAAAAGAAGTGTGAAAAAAACTATTACACAATTGTAGGACAGTGTACGCACGCGCGCGCGCGAGCGTGTGTGTGTGTTTGTGTGTGTGTGTGTGCGCGCACAGACAGACACAAGCTCTTCCTTTTCGTTGCTTGAAACACGGCAAGTCTACCAGTTCTCTTGATCGGAAGGCATTCATCCGGCATTTACAACAGGAAATATCCTCAGAGGTGTATCCAAAACATCATTAAAAATTAGGTCTTGTCTACCACAGGGAACTGGTTTCGGGTGCACGGGCCGATGGTCCTTGCTGGCACTGAATATTCCACGTGCGCATCCGGCGTCAGTGAGCCTCCGGCGCCAGGCAGAATCTACACTTGATCCGGCACTGGGCCGAGTCTACACTTGATCTGGCACTGGGCAGTCTACACTTGATCCGGCACTGGGCGGAGTCTACACTTGATCTGGCACTGGGCAGTCTACACTTGATCCGGCACTGGGAAGAGTCTACACTTGGTCCAGCACTGGGCAGAGTCTACACTTGATCTGGCACTGGGCAGTCTACACTTGATCCGGCACTGGGAAGAATCTACACTGGGTCCAGCACTGGGCAGAGTCTACACTTGATCTGGCACTGGGCAGTCTACACTTGATCCGGCACTGGGAAGAATCTACACTTGGTCCAGCAGCTGGGGCAGAGTCTACACTTGATCTGGCACTGGGCAGTCTACACTTGATCCGCATTTGAGAACAGTACTTCTCTGGCTCCCACCCGCACCTTCGAGTGCATTTTTTTTTCGTTTGGGGGGCTGGGGTGAGGGTGGGGGTGGGGGTGGGTGGGGTGGGGGTGTCCGTACAGATCTAAGAGTAAAGGGAACAGTGTACAACGTTTCACTCCAGCGAAACTTCTTTGCTGCGTATGTGTGTGTGTGTGTGTGTGTGTGTGTGTGTGTGTGTGTGTGTGTGTGTGTGTGTGTGTGTGTGTGTGTGTGTGTGTGTGTGTGTGTGTGTGTGTGTGTGTGTGTGTGTGTGTGTGAAAAAGAACAAGAACAATTCTTTATTGCCGTCACCTTTGAAAGGTATTTGGCACAAAACAACAACAACATCAATAACAACAAAAGAAAAAAAAGTTCTTCGATTATCAATTCGCCTGGCTTTGAATGCCTCAAAAAACAAAGCTGGCTAATATTTTGTTGGTGTTCCCTGGAGTTTAATGGAGTACTTGGTTTGAAGTCATCGGCACAAAGTATTCTTTTTCTGGGTCATCTGTCAGATCTTGCATCTGTTCTATTTGTATCTTTAGTTTTGTTCTTACGTCATAAAGTATTCTACAATTGTCTAAAAAAAATGAAATTCGTCTTCTATTTCATTACATACAAAACAAAATCTTTGATTTCGTGGTATACCTGCATAACGACCTTTCTCAACATTTAAGTCATGCGAGCTAACACGCAATTTACATAGCGCTTGTTTTTTCGTATTGTCCATATCAGTCAATAAGTTATATTCAATATGATATTCAGATGATTTTGATGACATTGTAAAACACTAAACGGCTGTATTTTGTCTTTTCCTTTACCCAAAATTCAATATACCTGGCTTTCAGTTGCTGTTGTATAGTGAATTTCAGTCTATGCTTACTCAGTGTTGACTGGTTCAACCAAACATGGATTAATCCTAAACTCTCTCTCTCTCTCTCTCTCTCTCTCTCTCTCTCCCTCTCTCCCTCTCCCCTGTGTGTGTGTGTGTGTGTATGTATGTGTGTGTGTGTGTGTGTGTGTGTGTGTGTGTGTGTGTGTGTGTGTGTGTGTGTGTGTGTGTGTGTTTTCACGTTGTCTCTCACTCCTGCCTGGACTATCGTCTAGATTTTTTTGAGTATCATTTGATTTCTTTATCATCTGTATTACCGGGTCTGTTTTCCCTCTTACCTTTGATCGTCACCTCATTTCTTCAGTTCTGTTGATCCTAGTCGGTATCTGTTGCTTTTTGTGTATCCTGTTGTTTCCCTGAAATTTCCTTGAGTTTTACCAAGGTCCATGGCCTCTTGAACTATTTTCTGCCAGTCTTTAATTTAGGACTGATCCCTCAACGTGTCTCCTAAGTCTTGAAGCACGCTTAATACCCTTACTTTTCACACTCTGTACCCCTCGACGATAGATTTCAGGGGTAGCTTCAACTTAGCATTGCATAGTGACAACATACTGCAACGTCACTGAGGCTAGGCTGGAAATCTGCTTGAGTATCTGTTGAATTTTCCATTCATCAATTCCACTGTACTGATGTTGATGTCACACAGCGGAAGCCAGAGGAACTTTGGGGTCAGCATGAACTGCATGCACCAGACTTTGTATGCTCCAGAGAACCACACAGGTTTATTCCCCGCATACTTCATTCTGCTATTCGCTTGATTTCGTTTGCCCCTTTTCGTCTTTTTCAAGAAGGCACTATGCTAGATTTCAAAGCTCTTGACCATTGTGGCTGTTGAGATGGCTAATTTGGCTACATGGAACATTGCTATTTCTGCTTGTTTTCCCATCCGCAGTGAGAGGCTCCTTAATACATCCTGAGTAAGGCGACAAACTCGTTTGGCAGCGACAGAACTTTGCTTGTATCTTCTTTCCTGGTGAAATGACTAATCTCTCATTTATGAATGCTTTCAGATGGAATGGTAGGTATCCATTTCCGATGTCTGCTGGACCAGTACCACTCTTCGCTGCCTTCAAATGATCTCTATTGCCAACACAAGTAGTACTGGAGATTTTACATAACCCATTGCTATGCTACTCTCCAGACTGACACAGCCTGATATGTGTGTGTGTGTGTGTGTGTGTGTGTGTGTGTGTGTGTGTGTGTGTGTGTGTGTGTGTGTGTGTGGTGTGTGTGGTGTTGTGTGTGTGTGTGTGTGTGTGTGTGTGTGTGTGTGTGTGTGTGTGTGTGTGTGTGTGTGTGTGTGTGTGTGTGCACACGCGCGCACGTTGTACGGACTCATCGAGAAGACATGAAAATACCTCTTTGGCATGTTTCAGATGTTCTTTAAGACACAACAGGTCATGAGCTCCAGCTCAGTCATTTTGCGTGGGACTGATAATACGCATTTATAAGACCAAAGCACACTATGTCAATGTCCCTTTTCTCCGCATAAGCTCTTTGGATTGCTTCCTAAATCGTCACACCATTTTCCGCACAGCCAGGCTCTCCTGGGATGCCTTCTTTCTGGACTAACATATCCAAATACTCATTTTGTGTAAGTATTCACATGACAGTATAAGTATGACATGATAAGTATTCCTGCCATGACAGAGAAGATATAATTCCCCCTGATATTTAGAAATGCTACACCAGAACGTGGCTAGTCATATTCCAGTGTATTCTTCCAAACAGTGAGTGCAGTTGTGGATTTTTTCCCGTTTGATATCTTTCATTCTTGAGGGTCGAAAGTCGAGTTTTAGCCTTCAGCATCAAGAGTCTCTACAATTGTCTCGTCTGAATCATCAGCGTGGGTAATTTGACATGTTTGAATTCTGGCAGTTGTTTTTCCGCTGCTACTCATTCTGCATGGAGATGATAGTGCTCTTTTTCGCACGTGATACTCATTATGATTATATTATGCACTGGATGGGTGCAGTTTGAGGACAAACCATCGTAGCAGGGAAACGAAAAGGAACACGTTAAGAACACAGCGTGCTAGGTATGGAGAGTGCGAAGCTGCTGGAGATGAAACACTTAAAAGAAATTAACCTGGATGTTTGAGAGCAGGTACTTTCAGGGAAAGCGCTTATTACTTTCTACAACTCAATAACAAACACAGTATGATTTGAAAATGTATATGGAGCTGAACGCTGCAGAATTTGAGAAGAAAACACATCTTTGATGCCTAAAGCTCATCTTTTGAGAACAGATTCTGTTGTGGGATTGACGCATGCAATTTGAGAATAAAACTCCCATCAAATAGCCAACAGTTTGAGAGTAAACACAAGAATAAAAGCAAACATTTAAATGAAACTGAACACAGATAGTTTGCGAACACACTGCTATGGAATTAAATCGGCACTTTTGAGAACAAAGAGTGTGAAGGAACTGAAAACACACTGGTTAAGAACCGCTGGATTTTTTGCCTCTCCCTTAATTTGCGTGCATCCAGAGCCTCCTGTCACTTGTTGCAATCCTACCCCACCTGAATCTGCTGGCAGCATCCTCATGAAGATCCGGACTGCCCTTATCCAGGAGGGCCAGCCACTCCATCACTTTGTCTCATGTTCACACACTGCCCCTTCCTGTGCTCTGGAACTGTGTGGAAGGAAGGCAGGAAGTTGGTGGTGGGGTGGGGGTGGGAGTAGAGAGTCCAATGCGAGTGGAAGGATGGAAAAGATGGGAGGGGTAGGCAATACAGCTGATACCTTCTTTCCATTGTTAGGTTATCTCTCTTGTAGTGAGAAGGGAGAGTGTTGTCAAAAACGTGTCTGTGGCACACATTGCAGGTGAATGGAACTGGTTCGACACAAAACATGTATCGATCGAAACTGACCAGGAAAAGGTACAGCCTTTTTCATTTTTGCTCTGGAACTTCGCAGATTTAGCAAACAGACTTAGCAATAAAAGAGTTTTTAAATTACATTATTTTATTTAATTCTAGCTGCCGTAACACTTTCACTGCCAGACGTTCTGTTTTGCTTAAATCCCCATCGTAAGTAATTTTTCCTAAAAACTCTTCTTTCATACCAGCATGTGTGAAACGTGGATATCTCTGGAACCGAACAACCAGGTCTCATGCTTTTTTTTTGTAAAATGGAGGAGATACACTGCATTTGTATCGTATCATAATGTGTTAGTAATAGTTAAATTTTTCAATTTGAAACTTTGTAATGGTTAGTCAACAACAATTTCAAATTTTTAGTAATTTCAAGTGCAAAAAAAAAATGCAAAAAAAAAAAAAATGAATGTATCTTTCTTCACAACATAAAAAAAGAACAAAGCATGCCAAACAACTCTCAACAAGAAAGGAAAAATACTCCACTCACCAAAGGAAGACCAGAAGGTATGGAATATCCAACAACAGAAGGAAAAGAAACAGCCGTAAATCCACATACTCCAATGGCAGAAAACTGGTGATTGTAGTGCTCAAGAGACAAGAAAGTTTCAAGTTTTTAGTTATGTTTCAGGGTTTAGGTTTCAGACAGAATGGCAGCTACAAATGACTATTCCTACCGTCAATGCTGTACACAAGATGACTGGGCAAACTTAGAGGCCCAGCCCATGGATCAGCTGCTGACTGGCGGCCTTCCAGAAATCTTGCCATGTGTAATAAAAGTTCAAAGCTGACAGTGTGAGGCACATGGGCAGCTCACAGGTTTTTACACTGAAAACTGGTCTGCACTTTCTTCCACCCTGTTTGTGTCCTGGAGCTGCAGGCTGCGCAATCAGGATGGTTGTCATCATCTATTTAAAAAAAGTGACTCTGTCAAGTGTGCCAGTGTTGGACTGCATCAGCTGGAATGCAGCCTCAGGGAAGAAGAGCAGGAAGTGGTCCACAGGTTGAAAATCATCCTTGTTCACCAGCACTCATAAAACAGCAATTAGAGGAATAATTGTGATATCATTTAAGAGATGAAAAGCAATCTCACACACACACACACTCTATCTCTCTCTCTCTCTCTCTCTCTCTCTCACACACACACACACACACACACACACACACACACACACACACACACACACACACACTGTGATGAGTCACTTGACAAGTCCACCTTATCGGTCCCCAAACACCTACCCTCTTGTACAAATTGTACACACACACACACGCCATCATCTTCCCCTGTCTCTCTGTCTCACACATGGGCAGAACAGATTTCTAATCTATTCTACCCCCCCCCCCCCCCTCCCCCTTTCTCTCCTTCTTCTTCTTTCGCTGATGTAGCGAGTCAAGACAAAGTCTACATCACGTGACAACAATGTCACCATTTCCTTTCCACCTAATTTCCCATCTCTACTCCCCAACCCCCTCCCCACAGTTGTGTGCAAGTGTAAGCCACCCAGCTTATGTTACCACAAAAGTTTACATCATTGTTGGAACATGTCGACAGTCACTCCCCTTCCCTTCTCACTTAACACAAAACACACAGGGCCCTCTTCTTGCTCACCTCCCTCCTTCCTACTACCTCCACTCCCTCAATATCCACAGTCCATGCACTGACCTTCATATGCCAGGTGCACAGCTGGTAGATGATGCAAGTATGTTAACCAGTGCCTGACTATTTTGCATGCATTCTTCTGCCGCACTTCATGAATTATCATATGCTGATCTAGACGCCAAGGCACAGGACAAGTTCAAACTTTCGCAATTGGTCCGATCCACAGTAAGAGGTGGGGAATGACAGACAAACCTCCTCCCTGTCATCATCTTGAGTGACATCCTGTCACCCTGGTCCAGAACAAACTGGAATGAACAGTTTAGCACACAATTTGAAGACACCTAGTGTCACACACTCACTTTTCCTCAGAACAGCTGTAGGTGAAGCACAAAAAGACAGATAGGGTATAACAGAGAGAGTGAATGCTTATCTTGCTCTACTCTATCTTCTCGTTTCACTCTTCTCCCAGAAGGTAGGTTGAAACTATGTTTTTACATTTTGAATCTATGCATTGATTGCATGTAAGCCATGTGGTTTAACTATGTGACTTTATGCTAATGTTTGGTGACACTTATAAAAATGATGAATGAGTATTCTGTTGTAGTAGTTTGCTTGCCAACATGTGGTAAAAGCTATCGCCATGTGGTAAGAGATTTTTGTCTACAATCTGACCACTATTCTTTGTGTACATTATGACTTTTGCCAGTTTGCAATTCTACCTGTTAAGATGATAACTAAATGATAAACTTCAATCAGAAAAACAGTATGTTTGTACTAGGTAAAAACTGCTAAGTTGATTTATGAATACTGATGATTTTTGGAACACTTTGTAGTGTATGACTTTAAGTCTACACCACATGTGTACTTGGGCTAAGTGTATTGTAAGTTAATGTAAATTAATTCATAAGAAACATTGAAGAGATATTTGACAAAAACTGTTTAGCATTGTATTACTGTCTCCTACCCTTTTGTAAACTCCACTCAACCTTTAAACAAAAGTGGAGACTGATAATTATAGTTGAAACTACACTAAGTAATCCTTTGTTGGCTGATTCCTTACACTTCTTCTGAAAGGTAGAGGGCAAATGTGTGAACTCAACAAGCCAGACTTTCAGCTACTTCACTGCAGACCAAGTTGTCTTATCACAGACCTGGGACTGTGGCTACGCTGCATACCATGGCTATGCTACATACCATGGCTATGCTACATACCATGGCTACTCTACATATCCCTGGGCAAGACAGACTTTGAAAAACACACCATAGCCCAGCACTACAGCAACTGGTCTATACAGCAGGATCAGTCACCAGCCACAAGAGAGAGATCAACTATCCTGTCCAATATCATTAAGTCTCATATTCCAATGGGACTTTTGTAAACTCAATTCATTCAGAACTTTCCCTCACTTAATGATGAAACAGTGAGAACTAAACCTCAGCCTATAGGACCAATCTATTGTAAACTAAATTTAACTACTTACCCTAGTGTAAGCAAGTAAAGATGACGTATGAAAGTGCACCTAACTTGTGTCAGTTCTTTGTTGTTCAATCAGTATTGAATGTTTGAACTTCCCTCTAATTCTGTCTCTTGGAGCTGCAAGTACTTTTAAGAGTACAAGCCGAAGGAAACATATCCCTGAGCCACTACTGAGTATTTTAACAGTCCCAGGAAAAAAAAAATTCTTTTGATGACTATTACCGGAAAGTAGCTCCTTCCAACATTAGTTAGAGAGAGGGTGGAGGTGAAATTTTAACATAATTCTCAAAGAGAAAATATATTAAGTCCTTCCCCGAGCGGACACACTGACCCACACCCAACATCTCGTCACCCCCCCCCCCCCCCCCCCCCCCCCACACACACACACACACACACACACACACACACACACACACACACACACACACACACACACACACACACACACACACACACACGCACGCACGCACACACACACCGCACTTCGTATGCCCCACTGGCACACACATGAAAGAAAGAAAAAGGGAACACACACACACACACACACACACACACACACACACACACACAACACACACACACACACACACACACACACACTCGCGCGCATGCACACACACACACACACATACACACACACACACAATTTATATGCCCCACTGGTACACACAGGAAAGAAAGAAAAAGGGAACACACACACACACACACACACACACACACACACACACACACACACACACGCATATCTTTTTCACTCTTATTGTTGAAAGCAATTATTATTTCAAGAAAACAAAGTCATTCACATGCCTGTTGGTGTCTGGAACCTGGGGATCCATTCAACCTAATCATAATTCCCACTCAAACATCTATGCTGCTCAACCTCTGGCACCTGTCAGTCAGCCACGCCCCCCTTCGACCTTGACCCAGGTACAAGCCAACTGTGCTCGCAGTTCATTGTCTCTTACTAGTCTTAGCTGTTCATGTTGCTCAGCCCCTCACATACACTTTCAACTGTCAGTTACTGCTGGCTGGCTCAAAGCCAAAACACTGGGCTGGGCCTGCGTCCCGTCTTCTTGTCTTGTCTCCTCTCCCTCCCCTCCGCTTGGCACGCGTCCAACGCCTCACTTTGCAGTAATCTGGTCAAGCTCTCGCTATCACATAAGGTTTCCAGGTCAACGTATGAGTGTTTTTCGTCTGAATCAGGATCAACTGACCGTCTCTTTAAATATTTCCTGCACCTGATCTCAGGTAAATGTACGGCAAGGCCGAGTATATGTGAAGTGCTTGGTGGTGACGTCATAGTGAATGGAAAAACAGTCAGTATAAATCAATAAAAACACTTAAGTTAACAGCGCGCTGACAACGCAAATGGCTGTAAGCACAGGTCAGGTAATCCCCCACCTATGACGTTCATAGCTGGCTTTCTATCTAATCAGCTTGGAGAGTGAGGGTATAGGGAGTTAGATAAACCTAGGTTGATTGCATTTCGGCGACGACGTCGGCGGTCAGCCACATGGTTGCAGAAATGCGACGTCGGCGGCGTTTGTAGAAAATTTGGACGCCCCTTGTTCCCCACATCACAGAGGGGGATGGGATGTGTGAGGCAGTTGTTACCACACCATGGCGCCATGGTAAGAGATCTGGTGATGTCTATCCTATCAAAAGGTTTGTATGTCTTATGTTACAGAAATAAATGGTAATAAAAAATAAAAAAAAAACAATTTATGTTTTCTGATTGACAAAAGTTATTCAGCTTTGAAAAAAAGACTATCTACGCGTGTCCTGAGGTACTACAATGGGTTTACCTCACTTGAAATTTTAGGCTTGATAATGGAATGTTGTCTTGAAAACTGATAAACTGTTGTTGATAAATGATGCTGATGTACTAACATTTGGAGATCTGAATAGTAGTAGAATAGATGGCATTTTTGCAGGCT
>JADBJO010000162.1:812500-817500 GCA_016801955.1 Conus betulinus
TGGTTTGCGTTCAATGGCTCATCTCCACATCTCTCCTTGAGTAGCTGGTGTCGGAGGTCATTGACACCGGTGAAACAATGTCTGCCGCACATGACACAGGTAAAGGTGTCAAGATCGGCTTTGACTTCTTCATCGATGGCCCATGTACCTCCAGGGCGGGCAATAGTTTCCACAAATCTTGGGATTCTGCTGAAGAACTTTGATGGTTTTAATTTTCCCGATGCCCTTGAATGCACTTGTTTGTGTCGCAGCCGGTATAAGCATGAAGAGCCAGGAAGGCGGTGCAGTGCTGTTGCCTGTATGCTTTTGCGATGTCAGTGACATTGATGAGCCGTTGTTTGTCCCCCCATTCCTGTGTCGAACAGAATCACCACGTCCTTCAGCTGCAGAGCGAAGTGGAGGAAAATGAAGAAAATGTCCGAGTCGGGACTCTTGACGCGGACGAAGCTGTAGCCATTCCGTTCAGCGTACGCACAGTAGAGGGGCAACTCTGGAATCCGTCTCTTCTTGTGTGGATTTGAGCGTTGCAATTGGCGTCCTTGTTGTCGTCAGCTCATCTGCCGATTGCAGCAGGAAGGCTTCTCCCTCACATATCAGCATGACTTTTCTGTCCTTTGAATTTTGGCGCATTCTCATCTTTGCTCCAAACGTCGAATAATACTTGGCTGAGCTGCTTCTTGTTTTCGTCGTTTGACAGAAACGTTTTTCCAGTCTGCAGGACGCTTGGTGCTTTCTCCTTTCACGATGATCTTATTGCCAGTGCCTCTCCTTTTCCTTTCCATTGCTTTGATTGAGTCCGTTTTGTACATGTCTATACTGAACACCACGTCCGTTCCCTTTGGCAGCATGTCAAATATCTTCTGACTGATTTCCCTGAAATTGGAAGGAAGCTGTTACAGACAGTGAAACACTGCTTTGCCATCGATCACAACCAGCGTCGCGTCATGCGGAGGTATAGCGGCATCTTCCATATCTTTGGTGAGGTAGTTGGACCCTTTTGTCTTGTCGATCTTGGTAAGGAAATTGTCAGCAGTGGCAATACTGTAAGGTACAGGAGTAAGTTGGTATGTCATCAGCTGTTTTCAGATCGAGTTGAACACCTGTTTCCTGTGCCTTCACAAGGAGTTGAAAGGCAAGGTTCCCTTGTTGTTTGTATTCCACAACCTTCTTCTTGGTAGTCTTCATGTGGACGTTTTTGTTCATCGATGCCATCGTCTTCAGGTTTAGCCGCATGACTGGTTCAAAGAAATTGTCATTTGCCATCAGTCTCTGTGTGATGAACGCCTCCTTCACGGCTTTACCAGCTTTTTTCTGCCCTTAATACATCATGCTGAATGCCGGCTGCGACAGATGCTCCAGATGACAGGGCGATGAGTTTGACCGAGGCTTTTCTCACAGAAAGGGTCGATGAAACTTTTGATTGCATCCTGAGTCTTCAAGACGTTGCTTTCGCTCTTCAGTATCTCAGAAGGACGCAAGTCACGATATCTACTGCCACCCTCATCACCTTGTGCCATGCCAGCCATGTCGAGAGTTGCATGAAGATACTTTGACCTCTCATGGGTTGTCCTGACTCATCTTTGGTAGGCCTCCTGGTTGGACAGCGGTCCCGTGAGACCAACGCCACCTCCGCCAGCTCCTCCTCTGCTTTTGGCGTGCTTCATGAACGTTTTCTTCCATGGGTCTTGTCCACTGCACAGCGATTGCCAGGAATGAAGGACCTTGCCACGCTGAAAGCACCTCTCTGCAGCATCTCCTTGGCTCCAGGATGTGACAAGTCAATGTTTTGCCACGAAGACTGAGAAGAAGGTCAGGTAGCGTGAGTAGTTTTGTCCATCGAAACTGAAGAAGAGGTCTGGCATTTGGGACATCGTTTGTGCGTACAGCAGAAAGTCGTTGATTTTGACAGCCTCAAGGAGCGCTAGGACAAGCCATACATGATCGATGTACGACAACCAAAACTGTGCAGTTGGTCCAAAGGCTCCTTCTCTGACTCTACCTCTGAACTGTTCGAACTTTGCCATGAAACTGGCGATATCTTCTTCTTGCTGAAGCTCAGTCAACATCTCTTTTGAGAAGAAACATGAGACTGTCTGGAGAACCAGAAGAGATCAGGCCTGCCTCCAGAAGGATATCTCCGAACCCAGGACCATCCAGCTTTTCCCCAAGCATCTTGAAGTACGCACAGGCAAGGTGGAAAGTACCGATCAGATTGATGTGCTTCTTGTACCGGTCAGGTTGGTTCCTGACGATCGGGTAGGCTTTCATACAACCCCCAAGATCAAACGTAGTGATAACGTACTCTTGTCCAACCTCTCTCGTGGCCTCCTCTGCAAGTCGCAAGCACTCCTGGACTGTCTTGTACTCGGTGATTGGGTGATGGATCACAGGGTAGTAGTAGTATGTCCAATGTCGTCTTCTTTGCGGGCTTCTGCCCACACTGTGAAATGAAGCCAGCCCACGCTGGTATTTCCTGATCTGACATGCTGCTGTATTTCCGGAGAAGAATCCAGTGCAGGTTTAAACTTTCAACTTTCTTGAGAGCATCTTCACCTCCATCAACTGTCCAGTGCCTAATTGCAAAAGGTGGGCTTTTCCGCTGGGTTACGAAGCACTCTGGTAAATCCTCTTGTGTCAAAAGCAGAGATTGCTCACCGGTTCTTGGAATGGATGGCATCACCCGGTACGTTCCACCATGGTCCCTTCAACTTCTTGCAGCACGATGCCGTGTGCTGTATGAACGGGAACTCAGGCCGTGGACTACACTCAGCAGTTGGTCAAAGTTTGTCAAACTCAGAGTGGAATGCAGATGGCGTTGTCGGATTTACTGCGATCTGTGTGTGCTGAGCACGTTTGAGGCTCTTCCAACGCTTTCCCGACAGCTGTCTCCAGTTTCCACGGCGAACGTGTGGTGTTCACAATGTCCAAGCCTGTGCATGAGCATGATAAGTTCGGAACTTCGAAATAAATGCCTCAAGGTCATGCAGACCAACATATGTTTGGGTTGAGTCCATCGACCGTTTGTGTGACGGCCCTGCAGATGTCCTGGCCTATTGAAGACGCAAGGCGCTGGACTCTTTCGGATTGGATTGCTGACTTCCCCCCAAATAGGAATTGAAGAAACTTGTGTGCAGTTCACTTGGAATGACATCCGACTGCGAAGAAATTCTTCTTGGAGGACAGGGCAGACTGCCAGACTTCTCAAATGCTTCGATGATGACTCTCCGCAAAGTGCAAGTCAACTTCTGTCACCTTATCCATGGTCCCAAGTTCATAGGCAAGTGTCACAACTCGATCAATGCTTGTTTGGGCGTCATACACAAGGCAGCTTTTGAATTTCACGGTTTGTTGCAATTTGCAGAAAGACAGACAGCCTGTGTTTGTACTCATCACGATTTTCCAACTTTGCCTGGAGTTTCTCAGCTCTGTAGTCTGGATTTGGGTGATCCGTCTCCTGCAAGAAGGAAACATACATGGAACAGAGGTCGTGTGAGTTTCATGACCTTCTGTGCCGCTATTATTTCCCTGTCAGTCACTTCACACCTTTTGCTGAATGCATGAGCATGTGATTCCTCAAGTTCAATTTGATGTTGCCTTTCTTCCATATTCGTACTTCTCCAGTAAGTAGCATCTTTCATGTACACAAACAAACACGATCTGTGGAATTGTGCCTCGCATGCGAACAGAATACAGCCCCTGATTCTAATGAGAAGTGTGACATCGTTTTTTTCTTCTGCTGCTTTCGTCACAACACACTGCCATGCATCACTCGCGAATTTGACTAAACCTTCTGTCGTCCAGACCCCTTTACGTTTGATCTTTTTTCCTGTCTTCTTTATTACAAAAGATGCAGTCAGGATTAAACAGTTTTTGATCGTGGACGTCTGAAGAACGACTTGACTCTCGAGGTGCTGTTGTTGAAGACGAATCCTGTCCTTGTGCTGCGGTTCTTAGACGTCCCAAGTTCATTGTGAACCGCTGATAGCAGTCCCTGTGGTATTCATGTTCGGGAATAAGTTCTTCAGGTTCTAAACTGCAAGACTCCTCCATTCTATGACGAGAATCAAGGGGTTCACAACGTCTCTGGTTGCGAATTTCTTGCAGTTTGTTGGAGTCTGCTCTCTGGACCTTTACACTTTGAAAGAAATGTGAATTGTTCACAATTGGATCCCAGAAGAATGAATAACACAAGTCTGTTTTCTCATCATCTGATGATGATTCATCTCCACGTTTTCTCTTTCTGGATGTGGATGCCATAGCCGTTGCTAGATCACGTCTCCTTTCAATCCTTGGGCACCTCTTCTTTCACTCCAACAAGCTGAAACATGTGCACAGAAGACATGGTTAATGGTAATAATATCAGAACGTTTATTAGACATGGCTTAAAAGTCACAATAATAATTTCCTGCTTCATCCTCGTGGATCCGCACCGCAAGAAACACTTTCCCCATGTAGTCTTTCACTATAGTATAGTCTTTCGTTCCATAAAAAAAACACACACACACACACACACACACACACACACACACACACACACACACACACACACACACACACACACACACACACACACACACACACACACACACACACACACACACACACACACACACACACACACACACACACACACATGCGCTCGCTCACACTTGGAAAGTGCACATAAACTTTTTTTCAATAAAAAGACCAATATGAATTTGTAAAGAATTATATTTGCGTTGAAGACAATAGGGGGTAGGGGAGACAATCCGGCAACAGAGGACATTAGAATAGCCCATGGTGATGTGCATAGCTCTAACAAATCACAAGAGACTGTTCTTTGAAACTGTTGTGTACTTTGTTTCTAATAAGTTGCACATTTTGAGAGAGAGAGACAGTTTATTGGAAACTCTCTGGCAAATTCACAGTTCGCAACACGTGACAGACGGTGGGTACACACGGAGCTTCACTGCGGCCACCTTATTGCATATATTATCGTTCTGATTATTGCGTATCGTGCA
>JADBJO010000162.1:825000-827500 GCA_016801955.1 Conus betulinus
CCCATCCTTGTCTTCTTCCTCTCTCTCCCTGCCTGAGTTTCCATCTCTTTCTTTCTTCCTCCCCTCTCCTAACTCACCTATTCACCGACCCCGGATCAGTTTTGATGCAGAGTTTGCTTCATGAAGTCTGTTCGCTTTCGTTCTGCCTGCATAATCTGAGGCAGTCACTAGGATTCATCTAATGTTTCTATCGAGATTTTGAATATAGCTTTCTTTGTGATGCAGTGGTTCATAAAAGAGACAGAGACGAATAAGAAGGAAAACAGTTTTAATAACCCCTTTCTCTGATTCATTTTATTTCGACTGATGATCCACTTAATCCTCCATGCAAACAAGATATACCTTCTGTCTAGAGAAATGTCAGAGGTCAGAAAAGGATGTTTTATAGTATTATCAAGGAGGTTATTTTGGCTCTCGTCTGTTGGTTTGTTTGTTCCAGCGCCTGCTAGCAGGATATCCCAAAGGTCCAAGCTAATTTTAATGAAACTCGAAAGAAAATGGAATGTGACCCAAGAGCGAACTCATTAAATCTTAGAGCGGATCTGTGATTGGACGCAGGATCGGTTCTGCAAAGTTATGACAGGTTCGACATTGAACATGAACTCTGCCACGTCTAGAAAATAATACATATAATGGAATATATAGTAACCTTTCTGCTGCAATTTGGTATTTTCTACATATATGGGAAGTTACTCTTTCAGTCCGATGACTACTGTTACTTTCCTTGTCAGAAATATTGCTTTTCTTTCTTTTACTTTTTTGTCTTTGATTAATGAAATGGATCGTTTACCAAATTAAAAAACAGTAAAGTAGTAGTCATACTAACCATGTTTTTTTTTCTCCCACGTCACAGCAAATGGCCATTTCAGGGGAGACGAGGGGACAGGTGAGAGGGGTCCACATTTTGGCGTGGATTCTGATCGCAGGGCGGACCCCAGGTCCCGAGTGCTATTGTCCTTTACTGTTTCTTTATTTGTCCCAGTGCAGCATAAACATTAATGTTGCATTCACTAACCAATGCCTCACATACGCTGGCTTGATCTTGCTCTCAAGGTGCACAGCTGTACATCTCATTATGGCATCAAGGTCAATTCAAAGAAAGAAAAAAAAAAAAAAGACTTTCCATGGCAAAAAGTAGAAATAAGGACAAGAATGAGCAGTTGTCCCGTTATGCAGAGACCACACTCCAGAAAGGGGCAGAGTCCGTAGGGAGTTTATTTGGGACGTGACAATAAGCCGTAGAGGTGCCCAGCGGATGCCTGTGCAGTCATATTATCTCGCCAGACGTCTTCCGCAGAATTCTGTAAACTTTCTTTCGTATTGGTTTTGAGGAGACCAGCGGCTTAGACAGGTTGATTCTGCACAGCTGTCGAACGTGTAATGCTGCTCCGTCAAAGCCATGGAGAGTACCACGTAATGACCGTACGTAATATTACACATTATCTTGGAAACCTTTGTTATGTTTGTTATTCGCAACTGACTTCCAATTATTTGCTGTAGATATATTTCTGAGAAAATATGTTTCAGCTACAAAGATTGTCGTTGACTTTTGTTTTATATTTTAAGATTTGTGGGGCCGCCTCGCCGGCATGAGTGAGTTCAGGGTGCTCTCCTTTCCCCTGAGACGGGCTCAATGGTCAGAACGTTCGCCTCCAAAGGTAGTCGTGAGCCGGATCACTCATGGGGTTGGAATTTACGACTTGAACACGCTGTCCACCTAGCAGTAGGTGGGTGCCTGATTCAGTTCAGGGAAAGTGACGACACTGGAAGCAGAAGGTTTGGTTGTGCTTGTTAGAATGCTGTGTCCCCTTTGGCATGATGAACCTCGTGCAGTTCACACATAGCTTCAGACTGTCGACGAACATTCGTCTTCAAACGTTTCTTCATTCCATTAGATCTTCACCCCTTCAAAGATTACGGTGGGTTAGTCATGCCAAATGCACTGACCATTCAAAATTATTGCACAAAATGGGAATGACCAGTGTGACCTGAATATGTGATAGAACGTTCTCAACTTTATGATTGCAGATTGTTTTCCTTTGAGCTGTCTCATCGCTGGTACCACTCTAGTGACATTACTGCACGCTGATCCCCGTCACGGCCACACTCTGGTTTGTCCTGCCGCAGCCCCGGCACTGGCAGTCCACAACGAGCTGTCAATGTCCAGTCACAAAATAACCCGCCAGGGGTACTGGCCGCTCGAAATGTAGCGGACAAGTCCAGCCTGTTCTCGAGTCAGCATGAATCAGCATGTTAATCCCGAAAGTTGCTAGGTCTGCGTGCTTCATAAGCATACTGCAATATACGATGGGATTGATATGGAAACAACTTGGCGGCTGAGGAGGAGCGGATGGCTTCTTTGCAGGGTGAAATGCACTCTCCGTCATGTGGAAGAAGTAGATGACCCCCCCTCCCCCGCCCTTTTCTTCATCTCCATAATTAAAAGTATGGTTGCGTCACCCGGCTGCCTTTCTTTTGTAGGTCAGTAAATGTACTGTCT
>JADBJO010000162.1:837500-840000 GCA_016801955.1 Conus betulinus
AGTTTATTGAGATCTTCATTTTGCTCTTTGCTGATGATGTAACTCTAATTTCTACTACACCAGGTGGTCTACAAGTACAACTCAATTCATTGAAGACATGTTGTGATAGGTTAAGATTAGATGCTAACAAATCTGAGACTAAGATCATGGTGTTTAGGAAGGGAGGTTATTTAAGCAGAAGAGAAAAAAAAGATATCATGATGGTGAAGAAATCGAGACAGTGAACAGCTATCGTTACCTGGGCTTCACACTTACTACAGTGTTTAGTATGAATCTTGGAATATAACACATTGTAACAAAGGCAAAGAAAGCACTTTATCTTCTTGCCGTGCGTTTAACAATAGAAAAGATATGTCTCAGGAAGTCTTCTTTAAAAAGTTTGATTCTAAATTCCAGCCTATTTACTGACACAGCAGAATATGGGGTATGCAACGCTTAGAACACATTGAAAAAGTACAAGTATTAGCCTGCAAAAAATGGCGTTCCGTTTAAAACACGTAATAAACGTCTATATTCAGAATTAAGCAGACATCCATTATAAATAGATTCATACACGAAAACATTGAAATATTGGCTTAGATTATTACACATGTCCCTAAATAGATTACCTAAACAGGCTTATCTTATGCAAGTAAACCTTTATGGTCAGGGCATAAGGTGCTGGGTAACAGGGATCAGAGAAATTCTAGGCATCACCGGATTTAATTATGTTTAGCTACGGCAAGGAGTTTATGACGTAAGAGTGTTTTCACCAATGTTCACACATAGGATAGTTGACATGGTAGTTCAAGAACGGTCGGCATCAACTAGGGATAAAGACAGACAGGTTTTAAAATGATCTTTCCAGTGTGGTTTCGCAATTAGTCGTTACTTTGAGTTTCTGGAAATCATTTGCCTTAGAGTGGCTTTGACACAGCAAAGACTTGGGTACTCTCTACAGAAACAATGCCGAGAGGTTTTGTAGTGATCCCGTCGCAAGGTTCCGCCCATATTGCATGAATGCGGATGAGGATGAAAAACACCTTATATATGTTTGTTGTCCTTTGTCTACTAATTTAAAAGACAGGTTTCTGGGTCTCTGTCTAAATGTTACGTTAGAAATTCTTTTGAATGGTGTAGATAAACAATTATATCTTACAGTGGCAAATTACATATTTCACTCACTTAAGCGTAGACAACAGACAGTGAACTGCCTTTGAAACACATAATGGTCTTCCGTTAGATATAGTTTCTTTAAAATGATTGTCTGCAGTGAACTGCCTCTGAAACATATAATGGTCTTCAGTTAGAAACAGTTTCTTTAAAATGATAGTCTGTAGAGAACTGCCTTTGAAACACATTTAGTCTGTAGTGAACTGCCTTTGAAAAACACATAATGGTCTTCAGTTAGATATAGCTTCTTTAAAATGATAGTCTGTCGAAGTGTGGTGTGTTTTGTTCTTCCAAGTCAGAACGCTTATAATCGGATTTATGATTAGCTTGTTGATCAGGATAGTTATCTTGAATGAGTGAGATCGATATCTAAGCTAAGATTACTTACTTTGAAAGTATATATGCACATCAGTAAGTGTGATAATGTATGTACTTGCTGTCGTTTCCCCCGCCATCTACCCACTTTCTTCCCTACCCATGTCCTCACATGTGCTGGTACCATTGTGTTAACAGCCTAGGGCCTATATGCATCAAACGTTCGCATTAAAATTCTCTCTGTCTCTCTCTGTGTGTGTGTGTCTCTCTGTCTCTCTCTGTCTCTGTTTCTGTCTGTCTGTCTGTCTGTCTGTCTGTCTGTCTGTCTCTCTCTCTCTCTCTCTCTCTGTGTGTATGTGAGTGTGTGTATGTGTCCCCAGGACTGGGTGGAAAAAAGTATTTATATACTTATCCTATTATCCTGGTAAAATAAAATTTCGTTTTTCGTTTCGTTTCGTTTCGTTCGTTTCTCTCTCTCTCTCTCTCTCTCTCTCTCTCTCTCTCTCGTAAGCATTAATACCTGCACGCGTGCACAGCATACAAAAAAAAAAACGCGAGCCATATTAACAATCACCACCTCAACCAAAATACCACTACCATCACCATCACCACCACCTTCACTACCAGCGTCAATAACAACAATGCCTGCCAAGAACAACAATCAGAACATTCACACAGCCGATGCTGTGGGTGTTAGAATCCCTTCCGACCATCCGGCTCAGCCCAGTCAAAGACGTTCAGTTAATGTTCGTCAGTACCAATAAAGTGTCTGGCTAGGGCGGTCTCCTGACCTTATCGTTTTCATACCCCCACTCTCCATTACATCGGTTTTCGTGTGAGAGAGATAAAGGCGGAAGATGGGATGAGAGATGTGGGGGCGGATTAAAGTAAATCCTAGCGTGTGCTTTGGACAATAGGAGAGAGAGAGAGAGAGAGAGAGAGAGAGAGAGAGAGAGAGAGAGAGAGAGAGAGAGAGACCCTTCAGACGCTTCAGATACGTTTTTATTGACAATGCCTACATGGCCTTTTTGTC
>JADBJO010000162.1:845000-862500 GCA_016801955.1 Conus betulinus
GCGTCTATTGTGATATTCTTGCTAGGAGGCCTCTATAGAATTTAGATCCCATAAATCGATACAATAATTAGGACTCCTAAATCACATTTCGTTCAGTTATATGTTAATTGAATAGCCACAAACACTAATTCCACTCGTACACTACAACCTCATCCACAAATCACTCCTCAGCTCCACGGCTCCCCACCCCCAATTCCCAACCCTGCTCCACACACACACACACACACACACACACACACACACACACACACCACACACACACACACACACACACACCACACAGCACACTTCCCCTCCCCGCCCCGTTCTATTTTTTTTAAACATCTGTCTGATATCACCAATGGTGAAAAGACGTTAAAAACACACACACACACACACACACACACACACACACACACACACACACACACACACACACACACACACACACACACATACAGAGAGAGAGAGAGAGAGAGAGAGAGAGAGAGAGAGAGAGGAGAGAGAGAGAGAGAGAGAGAGAGAGGGAGAGAGAGAGAGAGAGAGAGATGGAGAGAGGAGGGGAGAGAGGAGAGAGAGAGTGTGTCTTCAGATAGTTTCAAAGTGTCGAGTTTCCGTCTAGTTTCCCTCATTTTCAAACAGAGTAACGGAAGGGATTGGAAACATGCTTTTAACAAAACCGTTAGAACACTGCCATAATAACTTACACTAAGATCATGTTCCTTCTCTGTGTTTTTTCTTTCTTGTTTTTGTTGAACGGACAACACTTCGGAGTGTTTTCTATTCTCCGAATTTCCAGCGATAATAGATTTCGTAATAAAGTGGTGTCACACAAGCAAGAACATTAAAAAAAAATCCACATTAGTATTCAAATAAGATAGAACCAATGTACAGGAAATAATCATTTCAAACTCTCTTTATTTTTGCATCTTTCTTTGCTTAGTTGTTTGGTTTATTGGCCAATACCCATCTATCAGCTTCAGACGAAAAGGGGGGGGGGGGGGGGGGGGGGGGGCGATGATGCCCATAATCAAATTAGAAACCATAAAGATACGTTACTTACTGAACTTATACCCGCACTTTTGTAGACTTTTGTAGCTGTCTGTCAGCCCCCTTCAAAAGGAAGGAAACAATAGAAATATACAACGATAAACAGAACGAACAAACGAAAGAAACAGGGTAGAAATAAAAGAAATGGCATAAAGAATAAAACTTAAAGTTGTGAAAACAATCTTGTCGCAATTTTTTGCCAAGGAAAACACGGCCTGTTTTGGTGTGGGTAAACGACGTTAGTGAATGTGCTCACTTGTGCATCGCTGAAGTTTTGCGTGATACGTGTCAGTGAAAGCAAACAGATCAGCAGCCTGGGGAAAGAAGGCATGGTCGTCTGTTTACAGGGTAGCTCAAGTGCGCGTCAACTTACGCACTTATTTATGAGTCTCTCTCTCTCTCTCTCTCTCTCTCTCTCTCTCTCTCTCTCTCTCTCTCTCTCTCCTCCTTATCGCTATCATCCTGCTCCATGACTTCCTCTTCCTCCTCAATTTTCTCCTCCTGACTCCTTCTTCTCCTCCACCTTTTCCTCCTCCTTCTCCTCCTCCTCCCATTCCTCCTTCACCTTTTCTTCTCTCCTTCTTTTCCTCCACCTTTTCCTCCTCCTCCTCCTCCTCCTCCCATTCCTCCTTCACCTTTTTTCTCCTCCTTCTTTTTCCTCCTCCTCGTCATCAAAATCACATATTTTTCATCCTCCTCTCTCCATCATGATATACAAAGTTTATGAGGAGTCTCTCAGGCCACTAAACGCAAGTAAATGTCTTGATTTGTATCAACATATTTTAAAATTTGTTGTGTATGTTTACAAGAAACAAACAAACGTCCCCAACCTTTGCTGTCATGGTGAACATGCACATCATTCCTATCTATCACTGCTTGAGGTATCACTTCTTCTAGCGCGCATAAGAGAAGAAGCACACTGAACAAAAACAAGAAACCCCCTCGAACAAGTAGTTCCAAGGTCGCCCATGAGCCCACAAGGTATTAATGTCTGATTTGTCCAGGTGGGAAAGGTAATGTAACAATACATACAGAGCAACAATGTTCTCATCTCATGGACAGCACAAACAATAGCGTCAGACATTCCCCCCCCACCCCCATAAGTAATGGCCGTACAGACAGTAGACTGCTGGACAGTCATGAGTATTGACAGTACAGACAGTAAACTGCTGGAGAGTCACTATGTCATGAGTATTGACCGTACAGACAGTAGACTGCTGGAGAGTCACTATGTCATGAGTATTGACAGTACAGACAGTAGATTTGCTGGAGAGTCACTATGTCATGAGTATTGGCCGTACAGACAGTAGACTGCTGGAGAGTCACTATGTCATGAGTATTGACCGTACAGACAGTAGACTACTGGAGTGTCACTATGTTTGAACACAGCATTATGGACTGCCGATCTTAATCTGCGCCTTCCGCCGTCTTTCTCTCCTCTGAGCTGAATCAACGACCTATTGACTTGCTGAGTGGAAAAAAAAGGTTTTTCAATGAATGAGGGAATCGAACTTACGACCGTCACCTGCGTACCCGAACACTGTAACCGTTTTACGAGTTCCTGCTATCAGCCAAGAGTCAGGAGAATAAGATCCAAAACGCTTATGAACACCAACAATTTGACAGAAAAACAACATTTGTAACACTGGATTTAGTAACAGCACAGCAAATAGGTTGATGAGAAATTTGAGAGAGAGAGAGAGAGAGAGAGAGAGAGAGAGAGAGAGAGAGAGAGAGAGAGAGCATTTATACTTCAGCACGTTTTCAATCGTCACCTTTGATTCGTCTATCGACATTCCCCCTACCCCACTCTTCATCCCAGTCCCTGACACAAACACCCCCGTCCCCTACATCTTCAACTAGGTTTTCTATCCCCCTCCCTCCCCCCACTCTTGAACAACTATCATCGTTGAAAGAAACGAAAGAACTATGCCTCCTCTGCCAAAGGCTGTAGCTTACGTGGGGTGTGATTGTTGGCTTTTCCTGTCTAATTTGTCTGACAGTCTGTGAAGACCTTTCGATTTAAAAGAGACGAGGTGGTGGTCGAGAAGGTGGGATGGGAGGGTGGTGGATTAGGGGTGAGTCAGAAGAGGTAGTGGGCGGGGGCGAGGGGCAGACAGAGAGTTTAGTGGGGGTCAGGACAGGTGGGAGAAAGGGGGCAGGCGGAGGCGAAGGAATGGCCTTCATATTGACAGCGTGACGGATTTCAGACGGGGCGTCAGGACCAATCAAAGGTTTTGTCTAGAAGCGAAAGAAGAGACATTTTTTCGTTCTGTTTCTCAACTGTGGGCAGTGTGTGTGTGTGTGTGTGTGTGTGTGTGTGTGTGTGTGTGTGTGTGTGTGTGTGTGTGTGTGTGTGTGTGTGTGTGCGTGTGTGTGTGTGTGTGTGTGTGTGTGTGTGTGTGTGTGTGAGAGAGAGAGAGAGAGAGAGAGAGAGAGAGAGAGAGATGATAATGATGATGATGATGATGATAATCTTTATTTCCAAGGGTAACAGATGAGCAAACAATTTTTTTTTTTTATTCATCTGGCCCTTGTCCCGTTAAAGGCCGGACGGAGAGAGAGAGAGAGAGAGAGAGAGAGAGAGAGAGAGAGAGAGAGAGAGAGAGAGAGAGAGAGAGAGAGAGAGAGAGGTAAACAAAGGCCACGGTGTAGTTGAACACACAGGGTAAAAAAGTACGCATACATGTTCTTTCGGCCGTTGAAAAACGACAGTTAGATAGACAGACAGACGGGCAGGTCAGAGAGGGAGATGTAAAATAAGTATTCGTTTCTGCCCTACATCTACTACTTCCCCTGTTGCTGGTTGTGCTGTTGTTGACTGTAGTGGCTGCTGTCGTCGTGCTACTCTCATCACACTCATCACTAACCTCCTTATCGTCCTTCTCCTTTAACTACTTTTTTTTTGGTCTGAAGAAGATGATGATGATGGTTACTATTAGTGTCAGAATTGCATCACCTTTTCTTCTCTGTTCGTTCATTTTACTGATCCCAGCCTCCACCTCCTCCTCTTCTTTCCCCTTTTTCTCGCATCCTATGTTCTTTCTCTGTATGGTCTTTTAAAATTACATATCTATTCATTTAGTTTTATTTATTTATTTATTTAACTATCTATTTTTTTTCATTAGTTGATCTATTTCTTTCTTTCATCATTCTTTCTTTCTTTATTTTGTTGTTTCCGTGTGTGTGTGTGTGTGTGTGTGTGTGTGTGTGTGTGTGTGTGTGTGTGTGTGGTGTGTGTGTGAGAGAGAGAGAGAGAGAGAGAGAGAGAGAGAGAGAGAGAGAGAGAGAGAGAGAGAGTGTGTGTGTGTGTGTGTGCGCGTGCGTGTAAAACGAAATTACAATATAATTGAAAGAATAACAGGAATCTACAATCTGTATAACAACCTAACTTATTGTAATAATGAAAATTGCGTTTATTGATGATGATGATGATGATGATGATGATGATGATGATGATGATGATGATGACTGACTGTTATGATCATGGTTAAACGATACCATCAAAAAGGAAAGTAATAAACCCACAGTTTCTCTGTTATTTTCTCATTCATGCTTTTCTTGCTTTTTCTTTTTCCTATTTTATACTTTCCTATTTTAATTCTTCTTCCTCTTCTTCTTCTTGACAACACTTGCTAGTTTTTCTTTTGTGTCTGAAACTACAGTAGCAAAAGTCTTCATAACAAAGGGGTTCCCTGCTTAACCAAGCCGACGTGCATAATCCTCATAACATAATCAGAAAGTCATTGCAAGTTGTATTGTTGCCATTCAAGTGGCATAGAAACGACACACAGACATTAATTAGTTAAAAGTTTCTCTGTCTAAGCTCCAACAACACCCATCCATCAGCTTTTGATGACAGAGAAGAGAATAGTTCATTCCAGCGCTCTTTTACCTTCGTTCCGATGCACTTGAAAGAGATCAAAAACAAAGAATACCGAGGTAGATAGACAGAGGCAGAAAACGAAAGAGAGAAGACAGAAAAGACCAAAAGAATGAAATTAAAGTTGTGAAAACAAATTTGTCGCGTTTGCTTTCCAAGAAAAACACGGCTTGTTTTGGTGTGGTAACCGGAATTCGCAGAGTGTGCTCGTTTGCACTTCGGTAAAGTTTCCCTCGTTACGTGGTCTGTAAAAGCAAACAAATCAGCTGCTTGGATCACAAAGACATGGTCGCCGGCTAAAGGGGTTGATGGAGTGCACGTCAACCCGAATAATTGTTTATGGACTGGACTGTTCTTCTTCTTCTTCTTCTTTTACGGGGGGTGATTAAAGGAGCAGGGGTTGTGAAGGAGATGTGGGGGAAACAGAGAGTAACAGCTGATCATCAGCAGAATTTGACAACTAGAAAGGAGCGAGGAGTGGATGGTGGTGAGGTGAAAGTTCGCACCTGATTTTGTGGTCAGAGGGGAGTCTGTTGGCTGGCTTCTCACGCGCTGCACCTCTTTGTTAGCGCCATTGTAACCTGCAGTAGCTGATTGGTTCACTAAATAATGAGGCCAATTATTCTAATTACGAGAGTGTTCACCTTTTCGAAGCTTAAGTCTGATCTAACGTGGTGGCAAAGACCACATATACTTAACTGCAAGGCGTCGCGCACCAACGGGTCACAGAACAGCCCAACTTGAACAGTACAGACGGTATTCATTTCTAAGATCGCACAAGAAATCAAAGTTCATTTTGTATTCTATTATCATGCACTTAGGCAAAGCTGAATTCTTCAGATAAACCAGAGACACCTCCTCTTTCTTAGTTGTACTTCTAACAGTCTTTTCACCGATAAGTTATTGCAGTCTTCCATTATTTTCTTAATTGCTTTCAGGTCTGTGTTTTGCATTGCGCTTCGGTTAGAAAATAAGCCTAACCAGTGGCGTTGAAATCCTCTGATATGCACTTTCCATAAATGGCTGCCCGTTAGTTGTGATAGTTGCCTTTGTTGACAGGATTCAGCAATTGGCTGCCCATTAGTTGTGAAAGTTGCCTTTGTTGACAGGATTCAGCAATTGGCTGCCCATTAGTTGTGAAAGTTGCCTTTGTTGACAGGGGTTCAGCAATTGGCTGCCATTAGTTGTGAAAGTTGCCTTTGTTGACAGGATTCAGCAATTGGCTGCCCATTTAGTTGTGAAAGTTGCCTTTGTTGAAAGGATTCAGCAATCGGCTGCCCATTAGTTGTGAAAGTTGCCTTTGTTGACGGGATTCAGCAAAGATATAGGACAGTCATCAAGCACTACATCTTCCACACTGTTAGAAGTCTGAATTCCGTTGATTTGATCACAGCCATTCTATCATCATCATCATCATCATCATCATCATCATCATCATCATCATCATCATCTCTATTATCGTCGTCACCATCACTATCGTAATATTCGTCGTCTTTCTTTTCTCTTCTCTCCTCCTCCTCCTCCTCCTCTTCCTTCTCCTTATCGTCATCATCTTCACCAACGTTTATAAGGAAAATGTCTCGTTACTAAACTCAAGTACTTATATCAAGTTGCATTAACATGTCATTTAAAAGAAATTGCTATGCGTGTTCATAAGAAACAACAACAACCACCCTTGCCATCGTAGCGATACATGCATGTCACACCTATCTACCACTGTTTGAGGTACCCATTTTTTTGGTAGTATACATGTACACAAGAGGCACTCTGAAGAAAAGAATTGAAACTTCCCAAAAAAGAAAGAGTTCAGAGCTTGCCTTTTTCGTACAGACACAGGGACAAAAGGTGTTTCTGTCGAAGGTATCTCTCTGTTCAGACTGGAAAAGAAATACAACCAACCAAACACAATTGGCAACAACGTTCTCGTCTAATGTTCAACTCCGGCAATGGCTTAGGTGTAACCCTAATGGTCGTCCATCAGCTTGCCTCTCCTTCCGCCATCTTAACCTTTCCAGCTGGCGTCCACTTCTGTGCTGAGCGGAGTGAGAGGTGTTCCGCTCCGCATAAATCCCACCTCTTGAGGGATTTGACCTTATCATTGTTACCTTCTCGGCCAAATGCTCTGGTTATTTCTGACTTATGGGCCATGATTAAGGACAAGAACACACACACACACACACACACACACACACACACACGCACGCACGCACACACACACACACACACACACACACTTGCGTGCACGCATGCGCGTGAACGTGAACGCGCACACACACACACACACACACACACACACACACACACACACACACACACACACACACACACACCTACCTGAACCACTATCCTTGTCGAAGGAATGACTTCTCCTCTGTCAAAGCTGTAGATGGGAGCGAATGCTGGCTTTGCCTATCTAATTTGTCTCACAGCTCCAGACATAGCAATTTAAAAAAAACGGGGTGTTGGAAGAGAAACTGATGTGAGAGGGAGTGGATTAAGGCATGAGGCAGAAGAGGCGGCGGGGGGGGGGGGAGTGGGGGATGAAAGAGAGGAGATGGGCGGAAATGTTAGGGATATTGACACACGCGCGTCAGATAGGACTCGCAGGGAAAGCTAACGGTTTTGTCCTGAAACGGACGAGGAGACACTTTTTGTCTTTCTGTTTATTAACTGTTTTGAGAGAGAGAGAGAGAGAGAGAGAGAGAGAGAGAGAGAGAGAGAGAGAGAGAGAGAGAGAACGTAAATAGAAGTTATAATGGAGTGAAATACAGACGTAAATTAAGTTTTAAACATACAGGCACTCGCCGCCAGTGTAAAAACACTCGCCGCCAGTGTAAAAAACACTGCCCCCCCCCCCCCCCCCCCCCCCCCCCCCCCCCCCCCCCCCCCCCCCCACACACACACGTCAAGACATTGTACCCAAGTGACCGAGTTTTGCCTGTCACTACCTATCAAAGCCGCCAGCGATAACGTGCAGGCAATGCACGAAAGAAAAGGTTGACAGCGTGACGTTAAGTGACCAAGGAAGAAGGCGGTAAAACCAAAACGGTAAGAAAATCACAAGCTGAAAATAAGCACAAACTGATGTACAATGGCTGTGATAAGCACCGTAGACATGATTCATGAAATACAAGACGCCCGATTAAGAAAACGATTTTAAAAGTAGAAATGGTTAAAACCCAAACATCTCGTAAACAGCAAATTGCCGAAGTGATCAAATTGTCTGAATTCTGTCAGTCACCATCTCCGTCTTACAAAGGAACAAAATATCTCATGCATACAGGTATGGCCGAAAACATGCTCATGATGCCTTTAAGGCTTTTAACTCCGTGCCTTCGTGAGTGCGCAAGGATGTTCGCCCCTGTGATTTTGTATGTATGAGTATGCATGTTTGAGCGTGTGAGTATGTACGTGCGTGCGTGTGCGTCGAGTGTGCACGCACGCACTGTGTGTGTGTGTGTGTGTGTGTGTGTGTGTGTGTGTGTGTGTGTGTGCTTCAGACGCTTCAGATATGTTTTTATTGACAATGGCCTACATGGCCTTTATGTCAATGGAGTGTAAATTAATATTTGCAGCGCCGAAAAAACAAGTTTATAATGCAAAAGAAACATGAATTGTATCGGATTACGTAAATAGTAATGATGATGCTTGAAGCCATGCTGAAGAAAAGGAAAATAATGACGTGCTTTTTTCGTCACTAGAAATGAATATACAGACGAGAGAGAGAGAGAGAGAGAGAGAGAGAGAGAGAGAGAGAGAGAGAGAGAGGTAGCACACTATTTTGCGGTCGTTGACCGAACAGGCGGTTGTGCATCTACTTCTTATGTTCTCAAAGACCAGTTCGGTCACTGAAACCAAGAAGCGTTTTGCTAGCCTTCACTCATACAGCTTATCAAGTGTACCTTGCATGCGTACACACACACACACACACACACACACACACACACACACACACACACACACACACACTCTCTCTCTCTCTCTCTCTCTCTCTCTCTCTCTCTTTCTCTCCCTCTCTCTCTCAGAGTAGAGTAAGCAAACTTCTCTAGCGTCAGTTAGTGGCCTACTTCGTAGCTATGCATAATACTAGCATATCGTTTATCAAAGGACTTTCAATCACAGGCAAAATTTTACAGCGAAAAAAAAAAAAATGCTCAAAGAGACAGGGGGAAAGAAAACTTTTTACACCTTCTTCGGACTGCTCCTCTAACTGAAGCAACGAGCGATGCTGATGTCAATGTTTTGCGCTGCGGCACAGCAGTGTAAACCATGATTCACATCTTTTTTTCTCCACACCATGATACTTAGGACCACTTTACGTTTCGGATTTCCTTTTGCCCACACTTTTTTTTTACCCTGTCCTTTTCCATGGAAGCATATAAACATATATGAATGTAAAAAACGAACACTTATGCATACGCATGTACACACGTACAAACACACACACACACACATGTACATGAGCGCACATACGCGTATGCCCTACACACGTATACATGTAGATACTTGCAGAGAGAGAGAGAGAGAGAGAGAGAGAGAGAGAGAGACAGAGAGAGAGAGAGAGTAATTGCTTTCTTCTGTCTGTGACGAGTCGGCGGAATAATCTGAGTCTTTAGGCAAATTAAAGGTAATTTTGCTGATGTTGAGATTAGTTCATTGGGTCCTTTAAGTGTGCGAACTCAGGCTTCGCTAGAGGGGGATACCCCCGAGTTGGATACTGAAGGGAAGTAACTGGGAAGTAATTCGATTGCCCAGGAGGTAGTAACAAGTACATACCGACCTGCCGGTCCTTTGGGGGGTGGGGGGGAGAGGGGGAGTGAAGGCATCCAGCCTCCACCAACTGCTATTCACACGGTTCGCCAGTGAGCTTGAGGAGAGGCAATCGTGGCAGGTGACCGTTGCGGTTCAGTGACCGTCGGCCGGCAGAGGACATTCAGCCGTGCTTGTCCTGAGGGATGAATACCTTCAGGAAAGTTTCGACCTATTGATGGGGTTTGCACTTTGTTAGCTACAGATCTTAGTAAACACTTGAAGCATCAGTCTAGGCTTGTGGAGAAGTCTGGGCTGTTAGTACAATGGGTAACTTCGGGGAATCGAACATGAGTTAGAATTGGATGTTATGCATTAACCACACGGTACCCCAAGGGTATCCCGTCACCTTTGTGCGGGCCCGATGTGAGTGACAGAGTGCATGTGCCTTTGCAAAGGCGCAAGTTGTTTGTGAAGATATGAATGCTTCTGTCTATACCCCTGCATCCCTGTATATGATAATCATATTTCAAAAACGAGGGGGAACGTCGGAGACCAGTGACACTGTCCCTCCAGACTCGCCTTCTCTGTTGCTGTTGCTCTCAACGTAAACTTTGCTGGTGGAGCTGATAATATTGTTGTGTAGTTGTGGTGGTGGTGATGTTATCCTCATTATCATCATCACCAACCTCCCCATCCTCATTTTTCATTTAATTCTTCTTGTAGTGTTGATGATGATGGCTACTCTTCCTGGCTACATCTCTCGTTTCTCTTTCCTTTTATTTTCGGTCCACTCTTGTCCTCCTCATCAAACTATTCCTCCTCCTTCTCTCCTTTTCATTTTGTGTTCTTCTTCTCTCTCTTCTTCTCCTCCTTTGTTACGTATCATCCCATCTCCCGCCCTCTGTTCTCTGCTTCCTTCTATTCCTTTCCCTTTCCGTCTTCTCCCCCCCCCCCCTCCCCGGTCCCATCATCCCCTTCACATTTACTCTTTCCCTGCTTCTTTTGACTCTTCTTTTCCATCTCATTCTTCGTTCGCTTCAGCTATGGCTGCCTCTGGCACATTATTCATGGTTCCGAACGCTCCAAGACACTGGCCAGAATCCGTGGGGAGAGGAACACACAAAAACACAACAAAATAGAGCAACTTCACTCTCGAGTCAGAGAAGAAGGACAGAGGATCTTGTTTTTCTGTGCAAAAGAGGTTTGGGGCTGATCACCTGCTGGTCTGTCTCAGGTTCATGACAACTCTACCGGATGCACCGGATCAACAGAGCAGGCTTTGAGCTCTCCCTCGACCATAAAACAACGATGCCAGTTCATCATGACCTGATGCAAAGATTACATGTGATGATGGCATTCAAAGCATACTTACCCTTCCGGTTTTCCTGTTTGACCTCAAAACAGAGTGGATAGAAACCGTATTCACTGTGCAAGAAAATCCTTTGGGGGAAGCGTGGCTGGGTGAATAACGGGAAGAGACGTTGCCTTCTTCCTTGCGCTGAAATCAGAAGCAATCTGAAGCGATCAAAGCTAAGTGCATTTTCGTTATTTTGTTCGTCTTTGTTTCACCTGAGGAAGACCTAAGAGGTCGAAACGCGTTGTGTGTTGTCTTGTGACTCGTTTGTCCACGTTTCTCTGGGCGGTTCGCTGACATTTATTTAAGATTTGTTTAGATTTCCGCCTGCAGTCGTTTCACTTTGCAACTAGACCCACAGTTCTAGTTTAGATCTTTGTTTTGTTTTGTTTTTATCTCGCTTCTACCACTGGATCTTGTAGTACAGTTCTGGACGCTGATTCTTGGGTGCTCATGATTCACTGGTGTCCTAAGAGCAACATTTAATTTGCATGCGTAAAAGAACTGCCACAATAAGGGAGATGTTTCTGGCAAAATAATGAAAATTTCTAGGAATGGTAATCACAAACACCAGCAGTCTACGGGACGAGATTGGAGACAAGACAGGTGGCGCTGAACATCGGTGATGTATCTCCTCGAGAATGGCATTCACAGAGTTTTGCACACAGAAATCTGCACGTGTGTGTTATTTTCATTATCTATTAAGTGTGTGTGTGTGTGTGTGTGTGTGTGTGTGTGTGTGTGTGTGTGTGTGTGTGTGTGTGTGTATACATGTATATATTATGCTAAACAATTAAGTAGCGGGGTAAACAAGTGCAGGCTAACAATTCTTGTCATTATAGTAATGACTTGGCAAAGATTTGAATTTTTAGAAAAAAAACGAAGATGAAGAAAATGGGGGAAATACAAATAACGAGAAATCCTTCACTAGCTGCCTGCGATAGTTTCCTCACGCAGCTAGTGAAGGGTTTTCATATTCATGATATACATTTTCCCATTTACTTCATCTTCATTTTTTTCTTCTCTTTTCCTCAACTTTAAATCTTTGCCAAGTCATTACTATAATGATGGAAGAATTGTTAACCTGCACTTGTTTTCCCCCACTACTTAATTGTTCAATATATATATATATATATATATATATATATATATATATATATATATATATATATAATTATCCTCGATTAGAGTCCAAAGTCTCAGAGCTTTACAATCCATGCTGTCGTTTATGCATCGGCTGCCTACTGGGTAGAGCCGACTGAGAAGTTGCGTACTGGCGCTTCATTCAGTCGTTTCCCATGTCGTTCAGTCATATAGACGTTCGCCTGCCAATCCAACGTGTGAGAAGTGCGTGGGTTCGAGCCCTGCCTTTCTCGCCCTTTCTTTCCCAGTTTGAATGACAAATCGAACTGAACGTCAAGTCCATCGGATGGGGACTATAAGCGAGTCAGACCCGTGTGCCTTCCTGGCCCCCTGCACACGTTAAAGAGAACCCACGGCAGTTGAAAATCGAAAAGAGCAGGGGGGTCCCTGCTGCCCTGGCAAAATTAATGTAGATTGAAGATAGCCGCCTGGTGGTATTTCTTACAAGTCACAAAAATTGTCACTTACTGTTATCGTGTGCCATCGTGTACCGGTGGAAATGGAGGACACGTATAAACATCGCATGCATCCTATGTTGAGAAACTGGAGGAATAAATGAGATAAATGAAAATGAGTGACTGATATTTGAATGGTACGGAAAAAACGACTAAATGAGCGCCAGTAGGCTGCTCTTCGGCCGGCTCTACCTGGGTAGGCAGCCCGTTGAGTGAGTGAGGTAGTGTGTTTATTGTAAAGCGCTTAGAGCTTGGTCTGTGACCGAGGAAAGGCGGTATATAAATACACAATATAATAATAATAATAATAATAATAATGATGTGCACTATTCACAAGCATCCCTGTACCCAAGGCTCTCCAAGTCATCGGGGGAGAAAATTGAGGATGACTACCACCTTCGTCACCGGGTGTGAACTCACTACAGAACAGGTGCTAGAACTGTTGGAACTGTGCCTCACTAGCACCTACTTTTCATTCAACCATGAGTTCTACCAGCAGAAACAAGGAGCTGCCATGGGTTCGCCAGTATCTCCAGTGGTAGCCACTGTACATGGAACATTTTGAAAAAGTAGCCCTTGAGACCGCTGCCAACCCTCCCAGCATGTGGTACCGCTATGTGGATGACACCATAATCCGCATACAGGAGACGGAGGTTGACAGCTTCACCACTCACCTGAACTCCATCGACGACAGTATCCAGTTCACCTCGGAAACTGAAGCAGAAGGGAAGATCCCGTTCCTGGACACTCTCATCACCCGAACCCATGACGACAGGGTGGAGACCAGCGTCTATAGGAAACCACCCACACTGACCAATATCTGAACTTTCACTCTAACCACCCCCTCCAGCACAAGAGATCTGTTGTCAACACCCTCATGCACAGAGCCTCTGTACTGTGTTCCACTGAGGAGGAAGAGCCGAGAAGAAGAACACATCAAGACTGCCCTTTCCGCTAATGGATACCCTGCATGGATGTGGAACAACCCTCGAGTTCTCTACCCTTCTTCTACAGATACGTAACAGTGTGAAAGTGGGGATCCCTTACATTAAAGGAGTCTCAGAGCGTCTAGCCAGGACCTTCAAACAACATGGATGCAAAGTGTTCCACAAACCCACCACTCCCTACGTCAGCAACTGACCCATGCCAAAGACAAAACGGATCCCCTCAAGCAGTGTAGTGTAGTGTACCAGGTAGGGTGTCAAGACTGTGCCCATACCTACATTGGCGAGACAGCAAGACCACTCACCACCCGTCTACAGGAACTCCAAAACCGATCTACTTCTGCCATAATCGAATGCCTACAAGCCACAGGCCACAGTTTCAGCCTCCAAGAAACCAAATCTTATCTACAGAGCCTTTCTCACAAAAAGAAAAGTTAAAGAAGCCATCGAAATCAAGACCAGACGCCCCAGCCTGAACAGAGATCAAGGCTTTGACTCCCCCCTGTCTACAATCAGATCCTGACAACCGTTCACCCCACACAATAGTCGCCCCACCGGGCCTCGCTGCCACAACAGCAACAATGAGCTGACGAAGACAGGGCGACCCTGTCGAAATATTCTCCATGTTTTGATTTTTTAACTACTTTTCTAATGTTGAATCCAGAATCCAGAAACCTATATCATTATATACTTATCGCTGTTTGTTTTCTTCATTCTTCCGATTTTTCACGCCGCCAGCATATTGTGTGTAACATGTCACTCATACTAACAGCCAAATTACTCCTCTTTCGGAAAGTAGAACATTTCTTCGCGTGTGCAGATGCTGTGCCTGTGTTCACACACAGAACGTCGGTTTCTAGTCTTACTTGAAGGACTTTTCGGGAAATGGCATCAGAACCTATGGTACCTGCGAGGGAAAAATCCCTCTGTACCTAAACGGCCCATCAGTGATTCGAACCCGCAACCTCAGGATCACCAGCATTGTTAGTCTAGAGCTCTGCAAACTAGGCTGTTCCACACACACACACACTCAACCCTCTCCCTCTACTCCCCTCAAGATAAATATACTACAGTATAATGTAACACAATATAATGCAATATAATGTGAGACATACAATTTATGTTTGCAATACAATATTGTCACGCTATAGTCTATGACTGGGACGTATTCGATCCTTTTCTTCGCTTTTGTAAATCTGCCTATTGTGTGTGTCCTCTAATGTTTGCTCATCGGTTCCGTATGTATTCGAAAAGGAAGGTCAGAGTCTTGCCGGAGTACAGGCAAACAAATTCAGCGGACGATTCTGCCATGAGAATTTGAAGAGGGTTACACTTTCTTTCACGTTCCAACCTTTCTTTGTCTATTGAGTACACAACAATGTACACATGGATTTTTCATGGGAAGTAGGGGGGAGGGGGCGGGGGAAGAGACACGAGTGCTGGGGTTTGATTGAGCAGGTTGGTTTGTAGCAGAGAAGGGCCGGCCTGCAGCCTGCATCACCAGATCAACGGTCACACTTCAGAGCTCACTGAACACTCAGACTGGCTCATTTAGGATGGGTGGTTAGGAGTCCAGAAATGATTTAACCTAGCGGCGACGCCATGTGTAAAGAGACAATGTTCGGAAATATCTTTGACATTAGGATAAACAAAACTATTTTGAGGTACCGCACGAACTGGACAAACTAATGCAGTGAACACTGTACTGTTGTATTGGATTTTCTTAAACAGCCAGTCACGCCCCTCAACACACACACACACACACACACACACACACACACACACACACACACACACACACACACACACGCACGCATCTCTCTCTCTCTCTCTCTATATATATATATATGATACCTATATATATATATATATATATATATATATATATATATATATATATATATATATATATATATATAGAGAGAGAGAGAGAGAGAGAGAGAGAGAGAGAGAGAGAGAGACAGCCAGGCAGACAGACAGGCAGCGCGCGCGCACGCACACACATAGATTCAAAGATGTACCAGCTGCCGTGGCGAAGTGGTTTAGCGTCGCGGACTCCCTTCTGGGAGGTCGTGGGTTCGAATCCCATCAGAGTCGTGTGGGTTTTTTTCTGCTCCGACCAGCTCCTACCCAGAGTTGAGTTTGCTGCGGACTCAGATGGGAAGACTGGAACCACACAGTCAAGTTTCATCCACTTAATGGATGCGTTTCTGAGAGTGGAATTTGCTCAAATTTCCTGACCAACACTGCAGGTGCCTGTATCTCTCGGGCCTGGTTGACACCGGGATATATTATGAAAGGAAGCGTAGAGTACAGCCCTGTCATGTAGTCTCAGACCGAAATGGAATTCCGTAGCATCATCTTAATCATCCTCATTCTCATCGATCATCATTAAAAAAAAAAGTCTCAGATTCTGTGGCCCTTCATGCCCTGCTCTCATGGTGACCTCAATTTCGATGTCCTCTCCACGTCTGTGGCCTTGGTTTGGTTCCGTCGGGGTCACCGGTATCGGCGGGTCCATGGAGGTTGTCGTTGGACAGACGTGGTGGCGCCCTCCGGAGGGAGAGCTCACTCACGCCGGCTCCGCGACTAAGCAATTATTGTCGTCAGTAGGGGGCTTAGTAGGTGGTGTCCTGCGTATGTTAGATCAGAACAGGCGCCACTGACACCACCCGAAGTGACTCGGCAGCAGTGCAGTGTCTGCTCCGGTGGGTTGCCTCTTGACGACTTGACACTGACTGCTAACTGTGAATTGCCGGTGCCAGGGCTGCGGCGGGACCAGCCGGGCTGTGGCTGTGGACGGGGTGTCGGAATGAGCGGCGTGGGTGCACTGCCTCTGAGGTGGCGCAGAAATGGGGACAGCAAAAAAAAAAAAAAAAAAAAAAAAAAAAAAAAAAAAATCAAAGATGTAATCCTGTGACCCCTTTTGGGGCATGTAGGACTTGAAACAAAATAAACAAATGTAAATGAAACACATCAAACATCCAAAATTTTCCCGATAATTAACACACTAAATATAATGTTACACAACTTTACTAAGTTTTTAAAAACTTCGCTAAGTTTAGCAACAATTTTTTTTTATTACCACAGAGCAAACGACAATAGTTAGATATGAACTTTATACATGTAAATTGTTTTGGTATAAACTTATTTCTAATATCATCATATTTGGTGCATTTCATTTTAAAATGAAATTCGTCGCCAAGGTCATTCTGGTCGCAGTCCCGACAAATCGTTCATTATGAGGTATTCCAAATCGTTTGCCAATTTCGATTATGAGTTTATGACTACCACAGCGGAACCGAATTAGTGCGTATTTATAAACATCAGGCAACATTTCAATGTATTTTTAAAGGCAAAACTCTGGTTTAAAATTCCGATAAAATAAACTCTTATCACTAGATTCTAAAGCATCGTTCCATGCACATATGTAAACATCTTCTAATGAATTACTACAGATACCGTGAACAGACGAAAACTTTTGTGTCTCCCACACAAAGTCGAATCCTGTTTCGATAAGGATATTCCGTATACACATCAACCACCTAGATGTAAAACCCTGATTTCTGTATAAATCATATAATACTTGATACAATGTAGATGAATATTTGTTTGTTTTGTGGTGAAAGTAAGTATGACCAGAATTTTATCATTCGTGCATATACTTGAACTGAAAACAGGATACATTCTAGTTCTCCATATATCACTTCTGTTTTTTAGTAGAACGATTTAAATGAAAAAGATGATTAAAAAATTAAGCTGAAAGCTTTCCATTAGCTTTAAATCACTATATCCCCTAATTTCACAGCCATATAAAAGTACAGGCAGAACCATTGACTGGTATAAGTCCAGTACAATGTTTACAGGCAAATTTTGAAACCTTGCCATCTTTCGTAAAGAAAATAGTGCGCATTGCGCTTGGTCATACAAATACTTCTTA
>JADBJO010000162.1:867500-880000 GCA_016801955.1 Conus betulinus
CTTTCTTACTGTTTCATATAACATACCCAGGTTCCTGGGTGACTTGACAGCCGGAAAAGCTGCCAGTTTCCCTGCACTATTTGGGTTTCTGGCCAACTCTGAGCATACGGTCCTGACCGAAGGAATGGCGGCATGTCAAGGTCATAGAAGCAGTGATCTGCCGTGTGTTCCACAGCACTGGCAGCACTGTGCCCATTGACAGACTGTCCAGATCAGTCCAAATCACGGAACTTGCATCAAGCCGCTTAGAGTACTTTCAAGCGAGTCCAAGGAAAGCAAAAATGGCGACGTCTCTTTCTTCCAGTCAGAAGATATTATTTCTGGTGCCCGTGGAAAAATAATAGCTGAACGTTATGAAAAAGATTTCCTTTTTTACGTTTAGTCCTTCGTTTTCCTTGTTTCTATTGAAAATGAAGTAGATTTTAAACGGAAAGAAACTGAATTAGAAACTGGACTGGTTTCAAAGTGGGATGACTGCAAGGTGGCAGTTGAAAAAAAGAGGGAAAACAGAATAAATGCACCGACAAAGGAAGGAACAAACAAATGACAACACAAACATAAAGCGTTTTGACATAATTTTCGGTTCTTCTTCAGGCAAGACAGCGAAAGAGAAGGACGAACAGGCGGTCACGCATCTCGTCGATGTGGGTGCCAAATTTGGTCGTGCGTCAACGCCTCCATTTGTGCAGCCCCACCCCCACCCCCCTCAAACCCCCACTCCACCGGATGTGTCATGAAGATCAAGCTTTACCGGGTCATTCCGGACGGGTGACAATGATGATGATAATGATTATGATGATGATTGTGATGATGATGACGATGATGATAACAGGAACAACTACAATAACAGTAATAATAATAATGATAGCAACAACAACAAATCATCATCATCATCATCATCATCATCATCATCATCATCATCATCATCATTGTTGTCACTGTTGTTACTAAAACAGCCCAGCCGACTACACAGAGCCTTTACAGGGCGTCAAACTCACAAAGACAAGAAACGTCACATCCTGAACATGTAAGACATTAAACACCATATTCTGGAAAAAAAAGAAACAAACAATAAAAGCAGTTCATGATAGGAATGTTAAATGTTGACATCCTCATTAGTAGATAAAACAAGGCTACGTTGAGAGCTCCACATATTTCCCTTTCCTCGATTCCAGATTCCAAAATAGTCGCTAATGGATGGAAAACATTTAAAAACCCAAATAAAAAGACAACATCTAAAAAGCCATATGAGCAAATAAATATGGGGGTAAGTACTTCGCAAATAGTGTGTACGATGTTTGCTTACTATTTGCCAAACTACATAAAAAGCGAGCACGTCATGACACATATACGAGAAAATATCATGTAAATGAAAGAAAGGTGAATGGTCTACAAAGGCAGAAAAAAAAGATGATGATGAGGACTCACAAAAAATACAATGAAAGGTAACATAAAATTAAAAAGGCAGGGTCAAAGAGAATGACAATAAAGGGAAGTCACCAGCACAGAACGTCCAGAACAGCGGGGAAGTTATTTACACCGACAGAGCCCCGGCATTCCCATATGGGCGTCATTTGTCCATTGGTGACATTTTGAAGTGAACATTGGACCGCTGTTGAAGTGATTTCGCGTCATGAAGCAAATTGAGAACTAAATTCAAACGACTGCTAGGCATGAAGCAGGTTGAAAAATAAATTCAAATGATTGGCTGGCATGAAGCAGGTTGAAAAATAAATTCAAATGATTGGTTGGCATGAAGGAGGTTAAAATAAAACCAAATGATTGGTTGGCATGAAGCAGGTTGAAAAATAAATTCAAATGATTTGTTGGCATGAAGAAAGTTAAAATAAAATCAAATGATTGGTTGGCGTGAGCTCCTGAGTTACAAGGCCATTTCTGTGCTCACTGACCGCAGGAAACCTAACAATTGCAGGGAAATCAATGTTGAGAAAGAGAGAGATTCAGATTCAGATCTTTATTCTGTTAGGCCATAGCCCCTCAGAGGGGGTACAAAGATAGAACAATATTCTGTAACCAAAGCAAAGAAGCAAACAAAATAAAGCAGAACCACAAAAACAACCTTTTTAAAGTTTAAACCTTCGAAGCATTAATTAATTTCACTGCACATGGTTTGCCATTTGCAAATGCTTCTACACAGAAATAACAATCAAGAAAAACACTAATGAAAAATTAACCTATGCTGCAACAAACCTCCGAATCTTAAATGCTTTGCTCAAATATAATGCGAACTGCTTTATAAGTGTTTCATTCCTTGATGTCATTAACATAATTAGCTTAAATAAGCATGGTTGTCTATAGCATTTTTGCGGAATAAACTCTTGTCGAACATTACTTAGTTCCTGGCAAGAAAAAATAAAATGAACTTCATTATCAAGTGCCTCGTGGCATAATGGGCAAAGGAGCTTATCATCACCGCGTTGTCTATAGCAATTGAAATGTCTATTTATTTCTGTGATACCGAATCTAAATTTTGTTAAGATGTATCTCAAATATTTGTCGAGGTTCATAGAAAAATACACGGGCACATTATGCTCTGCGTTTAACATACGATAGATATTAAACCTGTCACTTTCCTGAACATGAGAGTACCAGCTTTGCCATCTACAATCTATTAATCTCTGACGAAATTCAAGAATAAAACTAGCTATGTCCCGACGCCCTGACTTTCCCATACAAAGCAAAATCCACACTCATACAGCTTTGATCTTACTCGCGAGGCCCAATTCATCTTGCCTCTGGCATCCATCTCAACTAACATGTTGTAAGCTTTATGGGGTAACCTATGTGGCTGCATTCTCGTTAATTTTAACCAATAACGAATAGAGCTGACTATAGATGCTAACTATATAGGATACCTATTTGTCTCCCCATACACTAAATCATTAGGCGTATGCATAGATACTCCCAAAAACTTCTTCAATGCATATAAATGAATCTTCTCCACTTCAAAAGCAGCACTACTGATACCCCACAACTCAGCACTATATTGTACTATTGGTTGAATTGAGAATCAAACAATTTAGAAATAGTGCCAAAGAATTGTTATTCAATATTGTCATTTTTTTCATAATACATAACAAAGCGTATTTAGCTCTGCTCACAAGATCTTTGCAGGCAAATGTAAAGCTCAATTGTGTTGAAAAGAATATACCCAAATATTTGTACACATTTACTACTGGCATTGTACTTCCATTATACATCCATCTTTCACTGGCAGCAAGGTAACCTCCTTTTCTAAACACTATTATGTTACTTTTAGTCATGTTACCTTTAACTGAAGTGAAGCAGAAGCCCTTGCTAAACTGTTCAATTGTGTTTGCAGACCTATAATAGTTTCGGATAACAATACCACATCATCAGCTAAAAGGAGGATGAATATCTCTAAAACATCATTTACAAACCGTACGCCATGTCTTCCAGAATTAATAACTTCAAACGTTAATTCATTAATAAATAATGAGAACAAAATAGGGCTGCAAACATCTCCTTGTTTTACTCCAGATGTACAGTATATGTAATCTGTCAGGCAACCTCCACAGCGTACTCTTGTTTTTACAGATTCATACATGCTAATTATACACTTATATAATTTACCCCTAACACCATTTTTAAACAGAACAGGCCAAAGGATACTTCTATTAACGGAATCGAATGCTTTCTCAAAATCTATAAAAGCTACATATAATTTATGATTCAATCCAAATTGCTTTTCAACAAATGACATCAAAGTGAACATATGATCAATTGTTGAATAATTCTGTTTAAATCCTGCTTGAAACTCGCCAGTTAGATTATTTTCTTCTACTCATTCCCGGAGTCTTCTAGTAATAACAGTGCTATACAATTTACTACATACATTACTCAAGCATATACCTCGATAGTTGTTTGGGTCATTGGCATCGCCCTTTTTATATAAAGGAAGGACAATTGACTCTGTCCAAATTTCTGGAAAAAGACCCTTGTCAAACAAAGTATTAAAAAGCCTTTTTAGAAAACCAATCACCAATTCTGACTTGCAAGCGTTTTTAATTATCTCTCCAGTTATTCCATGAGAGAGAGAGAGAGAGAGAGAGAGAGAGAGAGAGAGAGAGAGAGAGAGAGAGAGAGAGAGGAGAGAGAGGCGAACATGTGACACACCTTGCGGAGAAACACCATTTGGGATGAACAGAAGAGGAGAGGGCTTGGAGCTGTGAGTTAAGGAAACTGGGAGGTGGTAGATAGGGAGACAGGGGAAAGAGAGTGTTTACAGGGCGGTGTAAGTTTCTTCGTCTGATGGAAGAGAAACATGAAGGTGAAAAATCTCTCTCTCTCTCTCTCTCTCTCTCTCTCTCTCTCTCTCTCATTTCTTTTTTTTTTTTTTTTTTAGTCTGCCTTTCATTTTGTTTGTCTGTCTGTCAGCTTCTACATGTCTCTCTAGTTCTCTCCCTCACCTCTGTCCATCTGTCTGTCTGTCTGTCTCTTTCTCTCTGTCTCTCTCTGTCTTTGTCTGTCTCTCTGTCTCTGTTTTTTTTTTTTTTCTGTCTGTAGTATGTCTCTGTCCATATACTTACACACACACACACACACACACACACACACACACACACACACACACACACACACACACACACACACACGCTCACACACACTCTAAATATATATATATATATATATATATATATATATATATATATATATATATATATATATATATACATACATACTTACATACATATATGCATTCGAACATACATACATACATATACACCGCACAAACAAAGAACACACACACACACACACACACACACACACACACACACACACACAGATTCTATCCCTCTCTCTCTTTATTTCAACCATTTCTCAGTGCCTCTCTTTGTCAGTCCCTCTGAACCCTCCACACCCCCTTCCATCTCCCCACCCTTCCCTAACCTCTCCACTCCGTCCGCTCAAAACACCTTCGCGCAGCGCCAGGCAATACGATAACCACGTGCACGTTCTTCCTGGTAGGCTGCACTGCCAAACTCAAGCTGAGTGAAGCAGAGTGATTTGACCCACCATGACCTTTTATCTGTCCCAGATGCAAACAGTTTCTGTATCCGGGTTGTCTGTGAGGGAAAAAGAAAAAGGATATGTAAAGAATGAAATAAAGTGCAGCGTGAATGGAACGTCTTGCTGGTGTGTGTGTGCGTGTGTGTGTGTGTGTGTGTGTGTGTGTGTGTGTGTGTGTGTGTGTGTGTGTGTGTGTGTGTGTGTGCGCGCTCGCGTGTGTGTGTACGTACGTGTGTGTCTGAGTGCGTACGCGCGCGCGCGCGCCTCTCTCTCTGTGTGTGTGTGTGTGTGTGTGTGTGTGTGTGTGTGTGTGTGTGTGCACTGCACTTTACACTGATTTTTCCTTCCTTTCATCAAAATGACTTATTTCACAATCTTATCCCAGCGAAGTAATACCCGAATGAGATGTTGTGAAATTCGGCACTGCCTTCTAATAGTTAAAACGTTTGCCAATTTCATTTTATGTCCATTTTATGTATACAGCATCCCCTTTAAAGCCCTGCACATGCATACTGCCCCTCCTCCCCTCACTGTCAACTGTCTCCCTTAGTCTCTCTCTCTCTCTCTCTCTCTGCTTCTCTCTCTCTCTCTCTGCTTCTCTCTCTCTCTGCTTCTCTCTCTCTCTCTCTGCTTCTCTCTCTCTCTCTCTCTCTCTCTCTCTCTCTCTCTCTCTCTCTCTCTCTCTCGCACCCCCTCCCTCTGTTATCTATTTAAGAGACAGAGGTGTTATATATTAAATTAATACCCAAGACTGCTTATTCTCTGATCGTTTTTCTGCTGTTGTGCGGAGAGCCATCAGTGCTGGACTAAAGGTAGCAGAAAATACTGAAACTGGCGTCTTGGTTGATCTCATAATCGTACTAGGAAAATCAGTCCTTCACGAACCAAATACGCACATAGTAAAACGAAGCCTACGAGCATTTTAAAAAGAAATCAATTTTATGAATAAAGCTGAAGAATAGAAAATACTCAGATTTTGAAATTGAGTTGTATCATTATTTAGGTTTACTAGATAGCAGATAGTATTTTGTTTATTAGTAATGTTGTCAGTATTACTGTAATATCATGGAAATGAAATCGATGATACTTTGGTATGAGAGAGAGAGAGAGAGAGAGAGAGAGAGAGAGAGAGAGAGAGAGAGAGAGAGAGAGAGAGAGAGAGTACGAACAACGAACGAACGAAGTTTAATGCTAATAAGCTGTTAAGCGACTTAGCAGATCGGTGCGATGTACAACGACAAAACGCGAGTCGATTCCACTGACATGGAAACAACAGCAATGCCTTTTTCTTTCTCTTTTAAAAAAAAAAAAAAGCGAACGAGAAAATGTCACTGGTATGCAATCACTGTCAGTTCTGCAGATGACGGTCACCCAGGTAAAACTGGATCAATCCGTGGAGAGCGTGCAGCCGCCGCAAAGCACGTGCTTGGGTCTCTGCGTGTTCTGTGTTGTGTTAAGGGGGAACGGGATAGGGAAGGGGGTGGGGGTGGGGACGAAGTATTGTTCTGACACAGCTTTTTCCAGTGAACTCTTTTCTAAGTGAACTCTTTTCAATGAACTCTTCTCAGCTACACAACCACAGAAATCTAAGCTATTTTGTTTGTCAGTTGGCCAGTGATGCTTGAAAGAGGTTAAAATAAACCGAAACATAGCAACTAACTTATAGGAGTTATGTGGCTTCAATTTTTTATCTTCTTGCGATATTACTCTTAGATTAGTCCTAGAACTCCCCCCCCCTCTCTCTCTCTCTCTCTCTCTCTCTCTCTCTCTCTCTGTACCGACTAAATGTTCATATGTGTAATATTTTGTTCCTCTGGCAGCTCCGTAACTGCATATCGAAGTTTTCATTCTATATAATTTCTACACACCAGTATGCTTTACACACACACACACACACACACACACACACACACACACATCTTCAGCATCGTTCTCTTGGTAGACGGCTAGGCTATGAAGTTTAAAGTCTTGTTTGCATATCAAGGGAGAAAACCTGTACAAAGGCCTTCCCTGAACTGATCAGATGACGCGTCAGGCTCAAGCAGTGCACGCACCGGCAATAAGACATTGTTATTCATTTCTGGTCAGGCCTTACGACCATTCTCTCATTTGACCAAAATGGTGAGTATGTTGTAGAGGTTTCTGATTGGGGCTGTATCTTTTTATCATGGTGGGAATAAAGGAATGAAAATTTGAAATTTTGTAGGTCCACAAACATCAGCACAATTATAGCAGTTTAATGAAGTGTTGCGCATTGTGATCAGTGCGTGTATGCGTGCATGCGTACGTGCGTGCGTGCGTGCGTGCGTGTGTGTGCGCGCGCGCGCGCGCGATCTGCAAGATGAAAACTAATGTGGCAGAATGGCAATAGCAGTACATGCCTGTTACTCGCTTGAGGTAGTCGCTGCCACCCGTCCCCCTCTTCGTCTCCCCCTTCCCTTACCCTCTCCCTCACCCGCTCTGTTATAATGTGACACCAAAGCGTTTCATTGCGCTGCTAAGGGCGTTTCCCAGCATGGAATAATGAATGTTTGCCATATCATTTTCTTTCTTTGATATTTTTTTTTCTTCTAACGAATGTTTGGTCAAAACACATTCACAATGTGGCGTCTTGGTTTAGTGTGTGACACCTTGAACAAGAGGAAAGAAACAAACGCAAAAATAGTGTGATGCCTCCACATTCAACATCATTGAAATGGGACACTCTGTTCAATAAACCGAAACATCTGGGATAACATGAATCACATAAGATTAAGTTCAGCCAGTGAAGTGTGGTTATTTAATCATGGTATTACAGAAAACAAAACAAACCTTATACATACATACTTATATATATATATATATATAATGCTGAACAATTAAGTAGTGGGGAAAAACAAGTGCAGGTTAACAATTCTTCCATCATTTTAGTAATGACTTGGCAAAGATTTGAAACTGAGAGAAAAAAAAAATTGAAGATGAAGTAAATGTATATCATAAATATGAAAACCCTTCACTAGCTGTATGAGGGAAACTATCACAATCCCTCTCAAAGACAGATCTATATGTATCACCTGCTCCGAGGCCTTTCGTCCGTTGGATCGGACTCATCAGGGAGACACGGCTGATTGTGTCTGTGCTCTTGTGCTCTTGGCGTCAGATAGAGACACACCACAGTCCATAATTCTGTGGTGTTCCGACCACCAAGGGTTCGAAAAAGAATCCAAACAGCACCCCCAAAGCAGCCAGGAAAGGCAGTAGAATTAAACAAAGCGAAAGTGTGGAGAGGAAAAAAGTTGTTGAAAACTAAAAAATATTAGGCAAACAGTATAAAATGTAAGGAACAATTTTTGAGCCTATGCTTGAGGATCCATTTAAGGATGCAAGGGAGATCAAAAGATACGGAACAGTCTGAGTGGTCAGCTCTGCTGTTCAATAACCCAAGCATTGTCAGCGGCTAAGAATTGTGCAGAACAACCTTTCCTTGGATCTCGTAAGAGATGCAATCACCCACTGATTGACCGAACCATATAATGCTGAACAATTAAGTAGTGGGGGAAAACAAGTGCAGGTTAACAATTCTTCCATCATTTTAGTAATGACTTGGCAAAGATTTGAAACTGAGAGAAAAAAAAATTGAAGATGAAGTAAATGTATATCATAAGTATGAAAACCCTTCACTATATATATATATATATATATATATATATATATATATATATATATATATATATATATATATATAGAGAGAGAGAGAGAGAGAGAGAGAGAGACGCTTCAGCTTCAGACGCTTCAGATATGTTTTTATTGACAATGGCCTACATGGCCTTTATGTCAATTGAGTGTAATTAATATTTGCAGCGCCGAAAAACAAATTTATAATGCAAAGAAACATGAATTCTATCGGATTACATAAATAGTAATAATGAGGCTTTAAGCCATGCTGAAGAAAAGGAAAATAATGACGTGCTTTTTCGTCACTAAAAATGAATATGTAGTTTTTATTTCTAAGTAACAACATGATCATGGACACAAGTGCCTCACCCAGGCACACATATTCACTGTTATAAAACTTTCCTGCACTGTCACATCTATCATCACTGTCCGTCTCATCACTAGCTATACTAGTGAAGAAAAGAAAACCATTTCTTACTAAGGCCATCAAGCTTGCTGAATACATGAAAACAAACTCAAACATTACTCAAACGTATCTGTTACTCCCCTCCCTTTTTCTTTTTCTCAACTGTGTCTTTTTTTCTTTCGTTTTTTTTTCTTTCTTTCTTTCCATCAGGGTTACAGGGTGCTACGAGAGGAGGTGTTTTCCCATGATATCTGCCCAAGACCTCTGAACGATTGCATCAGCCACTGGGACCGCGTGCTGTCTGTTGATGTTGACGTCAAGAACCTCATTTGCATGTGAGGGGAGAGAACAGGTGCGAGGTTTTCGCTTCATCAAACTGCGATCACGTCTGGCTGAAACTGCAGCTCGATTAACTCCCGATGATAATCATAATGATAGTAATAATAATAATATAATAATGATAATAATAATGATAATAATGATATAATAATAATGATAATAATAATAATGATAATGAAGACGATTTCTATAGCGCCCATCCTGACAATGTAGGCTACAGGGCGCTTTACAAATTTTAACATTTCAACATCTAAAAATATAGCAGGACACACACACACACACACACACACACACACACACACACACACACACACACACACACACACACACACACACACGCACGCACGCACGTACGCACGCACGCATGCACGCACACACGCACATCTACCCCCCCCCCCCCCCACACACACACACAATTCTGTGTTTACTAGTTATATAAACATGTGTACACACACACACACACACACACACACACACACACACACACACACACACACACACACACACACACACACACACACATATGCACATGCACACACGGATGCAGGCATGCACGCACGCACGCACGCACGCACGCACGCACGCACGCACGCGCACATACTGGGACAGAATGTCGCATACATAAACATTATATAACACGGTGAAACGTTCATTCGTACACGAGCAAAGTGTACAAGTGACATATAGTAATTTAGTAATATTTCAGGTGGTATTCTGCAATCGGCGTTTGAACAGATATATGATAAGTGCAGACTTGAAAGTCGGGAAGGAAGGGAGATGACGCAGATGGAAAGGCAGTGAATTCCAGAGTATTGTCGCAGAAAATGAGAATGCTCTAGAACCGTGCTGATTTTGATTATATGAGGGAATTCGAAAAATTCGGTCATCGGGGGCGTGTAGGAAAATATGTTTCGATTCAATAGGTAGGCGCTTCACTTGTGATACCTTATAACATAGATACGCCGACTTATACTGAATTCTGTGCTCGATTTGAGCCAGTGAAATTCTTTCAAGAGATACGAAGTATGATGCTGTTTTGGCACCTTGAAGATAAGGCGAGTGGCTGAATTTTGAACATGTTGTAGTGGCTGGAGTAAGGCTGTGGGTACACCAAGGAGAAGAGCTTACAATAACCTAGTTTGACAGAATGCAGGAAGACACCAACGTCTTCGTGTCCTGTTCTGTAAGGAAAGGTCTGATCGAACTGATGCGACGGACTTCAAGGAAGGATGGTAGGCAGATTTTGGCCATGTGGTGTTTCAGGGTGAGATCAGAGTCGAGATAGAAGCCAAGGCCACGAACAAATGGCATAAATGAGATGTCAGTGGAGCCTAGGACTATTGACGATGAAGACGGGGGTCTTGAGCTTGTGAGTGTTTTGTAAACCGGATAGCTTCTGTTTTATCGTCGTTTAATTTTAGCTATTAGAAGACATCCACTGTTTGATATCAGAGACACAGCCTTGAAGATTTTTGACGAGATTGCCATAGTTATTTAGCGTGTCAAAATGTTCAAGCTGAGTGTCATCGGCGAACATTTCATGATGATCAGAATGGCTGTTAATGATCTCAGTCAGGAGCGTTGCGTACACTATGAAAAGGACTGGACCCAGCACAGAGACCCAGCACAGACCCCTGAGGAACGCCAAAGTTTAATGACATTTTAGAAAGACCGTTTCTCGTTGATAAGGACGAACTGCTGTCTGTTTAACAGGTACGATCTAAACCAATTCAGTGCAATGTCACATATGCCGAAGTTTGTGCTGAGACGTGAAAGGAGTATTTTGTGATCAATTGTGTCGAAAGCAGCAAACTAGTCGAGGAGAAGAAGAACAGATACTTTGTCGTCATCAAGAGATGTCAGAATATCATTCAAGATTCAGATGAGAGCAGTTTCTGTGCTATGTCCAGCACGACAGGCTTGACTGGTGAAAACTGAGAAGATTATTCAGAATGTGGCAGAAGGGAGGATACTCCTCCCTTTCTTTCTTCTCTCACTGTTGATTCTGTGTATCGCTGTGTATATAATTTGTCGTGTATATAACACTATTCTCAAGTTGGCACTATGCCGTGCGCATAATTTGGTCAGCAAAGAATGTTTGGCACTGTGTCTTGCGTATAGTCGTAGTTGGTAGAAAATGTTGAACGGAAGAACCCAAGCTACGGGTTTGCATGATATATGTTTGCTTGGAATGTTTTAAAACAGGGTATAGTAAACAGTTAGTAATAAGTACAGTAAGCGTTGCTCCCATGATAAAATAATTACATGCCCATGCCTCCAAATGAATGCTACCTACCAAATCATCTAGCAGAAACGCTAACCCAGAGCACAGAGAACAAAATAGGAGAGACCCCCTTGCCTTTATTTTATAATTGACTTCTGCCTTCGGTCATTATTCTTTGAATCCCCCTTTATCATATACGAACATACATGATGACCATCATTGTTGTGTTTGTTTTCAAAACTTGCATGCATCTACTTTCATACGGATGTTAATTTCTAATATTGATTGCATTAAGGCTGATAGAGTTCAGAAATGAGTTGATAGTAATTGTTGTTGATGATCTCATTAGATGTTTGATTTACAAATATTTCTCCTTCATCTCTTTTCTTTTCTGTTCACCGCATGGGGAAGCATTAGTGCAGCACACTGAGCAACACTTCACCAGGTTCCTCTAGCTGGGTCATTTATCTGTGAAAGCTTGGGTCTCTGCAAATGTGTGCCCTGTTCATTCTGCAATGTTGTCACTCCATCGGTTTCTTTATTTTGTCCCCTCCTGTCTTCCGTTTTAAACATTTCTAACAGTTCTCCAGAGGATCGTTTTAGCATGGCTATTGGATACTATTACGTGGCCATACCAACACACCTTTTTGACTTAACTGTTGCTGGTAAAAGAGAGAAAAAACACTGGATGTCTGCCAATGAAAGCTTACTCGCAGAAGAACGTAGCTATGAAGTCATTCAATTTTACTTCATTATAGCAAGCCCATCATAAACTAGATGCTCATATTATGGAATACAGGGAACATGCAACTGGAAAACTTTTCT
>JADBJO010000162.1:892500-902500 GCA_016801955.1 Conus betulinus
GAACGGGTTGGGGGGGGGGGGGGGGGGTGTTAGCTGTATAAACGGGGTGGCTGTGGTGTCGATAGACGAATCAATCTTAGCAGTTGAAATCTCTCTCTCAGTCTCTCGTCTCTCTCTCTCTCTCTCTCTCTCTCTCTCTCTCTCTCTCTCACACACAACACACACACACATATACATATACATGCATGCACGCGCGCGCGCGCGCGCACACACACACACACACACACACACACACACACACACACACACACACACACACCTGAAACATCTCTTGGAATAATCCTTAAGTGTCTAGTTTCCACCCAGTTTCATCCATGTTCATAGAGTGTGACAAAAACGATAGTGAACATTCTGTTAACGAAACCGTCAGGAGACCAAAATAAAAAACCGCACAGTGTCACCATTTTTTTCTCGTTCTTCTTCTTTGGGCAACATTTTGAACTGTTTGATATTCTTTCTCCAATGCTTCAGTAACAAAAGAGTTCATATCAAAGTGGTTGCCCATTTAATCAATTTGACTTTCATGCATAATCCTGACAACACAATCCAACAAGTCGCCCAAAACCAGCTCGTGTCATTTACGTAACATAGAAAACAACATTCGGACAATAATTAGACTGTTCAATGTTCTCAAATGTTCTTTGGCTTTACTTCACAGATACCCCTTTTGTCAGTTGTTCATGAATGCCCATGATCAAAATGAGAAATCAGAAATACATGTTCCTTATTTAACTCTAAACGGCACTCCTCTATAGTTGTCTTAAATCCTCCAAAAAGAAAAGAAACAATGAATATAATAATCGATCAGTAGAAGCAACAAAAGAAACAAAGATGGGAGAAAAGGAAAGGAGAAAACAACTCAAAGCTGTGAAAACAATCTTGTCGCATTTTCTTGCTAAGAAAAACACAGCTTGTTTCGTGTGGTAATCAACGTTAGTGAAATGTGCTCACTTGCATTTCGGTAAAGTTCCCGTGTTACGTGGTCTGTAAAAGCAAACAGATTAGCTGCCTGTGCCAGAAAGACATGGTCGCCTGCTAAAAGGATTGCTGGAGTGCACATCAACCTGCAGGCATGTTTATGAGCGTCCTGTCTGTCTGTCTGTCTGTCTAAATATAGAAGTCAGGATCTTATCTCATTGTTGCACTACTAGCATTTCTAAACTAGCTTCGTCCATAAGCCCCCTCATTGCACTCTCTCTCTCTTCCCTCTCTCTCTCTATATATGCGAGCTCGCTCACTCTCTCTATATCCTCACACACACACACACACACACACACACACACACACACACACACACACACACACACACACAGAGTTGGCTCTCACTCAGTTACCGCAATACAATTATTTTTAGCTAATCCACGCGTCAGAATACTGTGACAGGGAGAGAACAGGGGCAGATGGAGTGATTAAGGGGAGGGGGGGGGTGGGGGAGGATGGAGAGAGAGAGAGAGAGAGAGAGAGAGAGAGAGAGAGAGAGAGGGGAGACAGACAGACAGACAGACAGACAGGTAGAGAATCTGACAAACAGCAGTTAGTGGGGAGTGGATGGTGAGGTGGTAGCGCTGCACCAGCCTGTGTAGCACACAGGAGGCTGTTGGCTGGTGTCAAAAAAAGGATACCATTGATTTATAAGATTGCACGAGAAATAAAGTTGTTTTTTGCATTATATTATCATTTCGTCAATTTGTAAGACTGCTACTGTTGTGATGGCAAAAAAAATAAGAGGAAAGCACAGAAGGAAAGAAGACTAAACAGAGATTTGGAGATGGTGGTCGAGCAAGAGAAGGGAGAGGAAGGGTGAGTGAGGACGGAGGCGTGAGTGGGAGGGGGGGGGGGATACAATAGGGGGAGAGAGAGAGAGAGAGAGAGAGAGAGAGAGAGAGAGAGAGAGAGAGAGAGAGAGAGAGAGAGAGAGAGAGAGAGAGAGAGAGAGAGAGAGAGAGATTGTGGGGGTAAAGGGATGGGGTTAAGGGCAGGGTGGTAGTCAAGATGTCAATGATGTGTTGCACCGTGGGGACAAGAGATGGAAGAAAGGAAATAACTGACAAACTATACGCCTGATATTAAAACTCAGCAAAGTAAGTTAGGCCTTATGGCAGAAAATTCATATTGTAGATGTTCATGCAGCATTCAAAAATATATAAAAAGCATACTTTGTTAACAAAGTCTTAAAATTCTATCAGAGGTTTATACGGGAGCATACTTTGTCAACAAAGTCTTAAAATTCTATCAGAGGTTTATACGGGAGCCATTGATGATCGAAAAGTATTTTTTCCCCTTTCATTGCATTACAGTAGCACTCTATTGAGTATCTTTGTTTCAGTAACCTGATGAAAGCAGTAATGCGTGGTTTGCTCCTGTTCCATTTGCATTTGTAAATATAGAACTTAGCCAATAAAAGTATCAGATCTAACACCTGATCAGTGATAACGCCCTCACTGGTCCCAAATAAAATAAGATTTTCAGAAAAAGTTAGATTAACACACGTTTCACAAGTGCTGTTCAGCAGTCTCTCCAGACTGTTCCAAAAATTTTTTGCAGCATGACAGTTCCAAAATAATGTATAATAGTTTCTTCTTTCCTCATCACACAAGGCACACAGAGACGATTCAATAATTTTGCGAAGAAATAGATATCTGCCTGTCGGAAGGATTCTAAGTAACAATCTATACTGGAACCATCTTAACTGTGTGTCAGTGGTCGAAATTAGATATTTTCTAAATATGTTTTTCCAAGGCAAGTTTGCATAGTAGGTGTTCCATTTATTAAGACCTGCAGGACGAATGGGCGAGTCAACAAGAACTGAATATACGCATTTATTCCCTTTTAAAATCATTGTCCATTTTTTGGATCCTGTAATTATATCTTGGCGTCAATGTGCATGGGACTTTATTTTGATATGTCTTTACTGCCTCGATAACACCAGCAAACAGTAAATAATTAGTCTTTACATTGGGAATTTTCTACGGAAGTTTTCAAATGAGAGGAAAACTCCTTCTTCATTCATCAAATCTCTCACTTGCCATATACCTTCCTCCACCCATTGTTTAACGTAGACAATCCTCCTATCTCTTAATATATTAATATTATAATGAATACAATCAGAGACAAAATCATGAATATTACTCGATATACATTTTAAAGATATTTTTTTTAAATGTTTGAGGACATCCCTCCAAAAGGTATTGTTTGTTCTAGTCAGTAATGTATTGACATATTCACTACCCAGCACTTTAAGTTTGTCCAGTCCTGGAACAAAGAAAGAGGCAAAATCCTGAAGATTATTAGGGTTGCCATAGAATATTCTTTTTAACCAGGATATTTTAACAGACGACAAGAATGCGAAAACATTCAACATTCTTAATCCACCATTTTCATAATTTTGGCACACACTTTTTTTACTTACTCGATTTGATTTCCCATCCCACAAAAACTTGAAGAACAATGTGTCAAGTTCCTGTAAAAAATTATCCTTGGGATCTGGAAGATTACTGAATAAATGTACGATTTTTGACATTGCCAAAGTTTTTATAACAGTAATTTTTCCAAAAGGTGTTGTTAGAAGTCTTTTATTCCATTTAGCTAGAATGCTTTTAATCTGCAGAAGCTTATTGTCAAAATTAAGATCGACAATACTATCAATATTTGTAGAAAATTTGATCCCAAGTACGGTAAAAATCCCAGGATCCCAACAAAAGTTCCTATCCCTCATATATCTTATGGAGGAGTTTTTCATGCTGCCAATCCAAATTATGTTTGTTTTTTCATGATTTATCTTTAGACCCGACATTAATGTGAATTGTTCTAGTAATCTAACTGCTTCTCGGAAAGACATTTCACTTCCGTCTAAATAAACAGTTGTGTCATCTGCAAACTGCGACAATAGATGCTTCTTGCCATTTATAGTTAATCCTTTAATTTGATTATTCTTACGCATTAATAAGGACAAAATTTCAGCACACAAAAGATATAAATAAGGAGATAGAGGATCTCCCTGGCGGGACTCCCCTGGATATTTTAAAGAAGGGGGTGTAATTCCCATTAACGGAGACACAGGTTGTTATATCATTATAAAAAGCCTTTATCCATCTTTTTATATGGGGTCCAAAGTTAAAAAAAAATCCAAAACTTTATCTATAAATCTCCATGATACCGAGTCAAAGGCTTTCTCAAAGTCTACTGTAAGAATCTGGCCCGGGATATTCTGTTTTTCAGTAATTAACAACACATCATAAAGCAGCCGAATATTTTCACCAATGTATCTTCCTTTTAAAAAACCGGTTTGATCTTTATTAATTAGTTTATGTAACATAGGTTTGAGTCTATTAGCGATGGATGATGAAGCTATCTTGTATGCAGTATTCAGCAAAGAAATTGGGCGCCAGTTTTTTAGAAGCTGTTTCGGTTTGTTATCTTTTGGTATCATAGAAATTATACCCAACCGCTGAGTAACCGACATCTGTCCTGATGAGAATCCGAAATTCAATGAGCGGACCAAGAAAATACCAATGTCACGAAAAAAAGAATTTATAAATACGTAATCTCCCTCCTTCCAGATATTCTTTATCTGCTTCGTCGTCAAGTTTCGGAGCATCAAAAATAAGGTTATCTAAATCAAAATCATGACTCTCCCTCTCTCTGTACAGGCTTTCATAAAAAGTTTGTGTTTCTTTTAGGATACCCCTGTCATCAAATATAGTCTCTCACCATCATTGTGTTTGTACATAATAACATATTGTTTTATCAATGAAGTTCCTTTTTTCCAAGTTACAAAAATACCTGCTTGTCTTTTCGCCGTCCCGTAGCCACAAGGCTCTTGATCTTACCAGCATTCCTTCAAGCCTTTTATTTCTATTTCTTTCAAGTTGTTTTTTTTCTCTTGAAGAGTATCAAGAGCATGAGCATCTAAGTTATTTTCTATTTCGTTAATATCTTTTAATAATTGTTTTTCTTGTTTGTGTTCTTCTTTCTTCTTATATGCACCATATGAAATAGTTTTCCCTCGAATTTCCATAAGGAAAGTTTCAAAGAACAGTTGATCGTTTATTTGAAACTGTATACTTTCGTCAGGAATGTTACCTAAATTGTCAAAATCATAAACCAGAATGGCATATTGTCTTTTGATATCATCTTGGAGAGTATTTAATTCTTCAGATGCACCGGAGAACCCTTCTCTCTTTCTAATTTCTTTTTCTAATAGCTTTTTACTGAGAAGATATTCAGCTTTCCACATTTACATGACAACTTTCAGGTCTGTCCTTTGTATTGCATATGGAATAGAAATCACAGCCTGATCGGCGTCATCGAAGTCTTCGGATGTGCACTCTCTACAGTTGGGCTGAACAACTGGTCATCCATTAACTCTGAAAGTCGCTTTTGTTGTCATGGTTCAGCAAAGGATAGGACAATCATTATATACATGGCTCACTCGTGTTATTTGGATCACCGCCATATCATCATCATCATCATCATCATCATCATCACCATCATCATCATCATCATCATCAAGGGTAAAGTCCCTTATAACCCAATGGAGAGAGAGAGAGGAGAGAGAGAGAGAGAGAGAGAGAGAGAAGAGAGAGAGAGAGAGAGAGAGATGAGAGATGTCAATCCGCCCTTACGAGGGATTTGATCTTACCACTGTCACCTCTAAGTCCGAATGTTGTAATCATTTGTGGCCATAGTTATGGGCCACGGGTAAGGGGAAACGGATATTGAAAAACTTATAATTATCAATAGTCTGGATGCCAACACCACTTAGCATATCCGAACCAATAATAACAAAAGCAAACAGATTAACATGTCTGACGCTGGACATGAGACCTGTACACAGTTTTCAGACAGATCCATATACTTTTTTTGTTGAACAGAGCGTAGCCTTGACAGAACACTGTCTCTCTATGCAAGCAGGCTTTCAAGGCAAACACGAACTTCAGAATGATTTTTTATCAAAACGTGATTCTTGAAAATGTTTTTTGCATGGTAGGGCAATAGAAACACTCCCAAATTCCAGAATGGACCATATTAGGGAATGAACTATTACGTACTTGTCGAATGATGCAATATAACTTTCTGGAAACGCTAAATCAAAACAAAAAAAAATAATCCTATCTACCCTTTGGTCGGCTTCTCTCACGCCATCTCATCAGTTCCTCCCCATCACCAGAACCAAAACACACACACACACACACACACACACACACACACACACACACACACAAACACACACACGCGCGCGCGCGCGCGCGCGCGCACACACACACACACACACACACACACACACACACACGCGCGCGCGCGCGCGCACACACACACACACACACACACACACACACACACCTAAACCACTATCATTGTCGAAGGAATGATTTCTCGTCTGTACATGGGACGTGGTTATTGGCTTTTCCTTTCTAACTTGTCTCACATAGCATTTTAACAGAAGCAGGGTGCTGGAGAAAAGGTAGATGAGAGGGGGAGCGGATTAGGGGGTGAGGCAGAGGTGTAGGTCAGGGGCGGGGATGGAGGGTTGGGGATATAAAGAAAAGTTGGGGTGGAGGAGGCGAACAGAAGCGTTTGGAATGGCTTTCATATTTATCCATATCGTAACATCATCGCTGTCCTCATTGTCAGTCAAGTGACAGTTTTGTCCAGAAGCGGGCGAGACGACTCTTTTTGTATTTCTGTCTATCAACTGTTGGGCAAGAGAGAGAGAGAGAGAGAGAGAGAGAGAGAGAGAGAGAGAGAGAGAGAGAGAGAGAGAGAGAGAGAGAGAGAGAGAGAGAGAGAGAATGCTTGAATATAGTTATTTTTATCATATATGATCAATGTTGACGCCATTTTCTTCTGCTTCATTTCATCGTCGTCGTCAACTTACCACAGCGGTCTTTCCTTCTTCTCAACATGGTTACACCTGTGGTGTCGTCGTCGTCGTCGTCGTCGTCATCATCATCATCATCATCATCATCATTATCGTCGTCGTCGTCGTCGTCGTCGACGACGTCTTGATCCCATCATTATCATCATCATCATCATCATCATCATCATCATCATCATCATCATCATCATCATCGGCGTCGTCGTCGACATAATCTTTATCATTACCATCACCACCACTGACATTATCATAATCCTATATTCTTCATGCCATTGGCGTCAATGTCGTTGTCATTTCTGCTGTCATTGTGACATTGTTTTAACTGTTTTTCTTTTGGGAGATCTGAGGGTGAAAAACAAACAAAAAAACAAGGTCAGACAGGAAAATAAGACACACTGATGTACATTAAACGAACACGCTATATGCTACAGCCAGACGAAATATCATATTTCACCCCAACCCACTCTAATCATCATCTCTCCGCCCTCCCATCCCCCCCCCCCCCCCCCCCCCCCACACACCCAGTTTACTCTCCTTTTTTTGCCTCTTTTCCAATACCTAGTTCATACTTTTCTGCTTAAGTTTCTTTTAATCTCCTTTCCGCCCTCCTGGGTCTCAACTTTCGCTCCTTGGCCATTCGAATAAAGATTTTTTCGTCTGTGTCTTCCTCCTACTCCCACCTCCCCTCCTCCTCGTCCACCTCTTCCTTCACGGTTCCGATGGCCTTCTCCTTCTTTTCGTCACCCCCCCTCCATCTTATGTTTATCGTCTTGCTTGTTTTGTTTTCCTTGTTGATGTTGTTTTGTTCTTCTTCTTGTCCTCCTCCTCCTCCTCGTCCTCGTCCTCCTCCTTCCCCCTTCTCTCCCCTTCGTCATTCTCCTCAACTCCACCACCACCATCATCTCCTCCTCCTCTTCCTCCTCCACCTTCTCCACGTCCTCCTCCTCCCTTTCTTCCTCCTCCTCTTCTCCACCTCCTCCTCTTCTTCTTCTCGCTTTTCTTCTTCTTGTTCTACTCCTCCTCCTCCTCCTCTTCTTCTTCTTCTTCATCTTGTTGTTGTTGTTGTTGTTTGTGTTCTTCTTCTTCTTCTTCTTCTTCTTCTTCTTCTTCTCCACGGAGATCTGCCTCTAAGATGTTATCCGCCGTGACTATTCCATACCGAGCCGCCAGCGTACTTACAGGTGACATGGTTATACAATACACAAATCCACGGCAGACAACAAACGAAGGGCGAGTTCTCTCACAACATCTGCGAACCAGGCATGAAATGTACGGACTTCATTCAGTGGCTGGACACTTTAGCTGTCAACCTACGTGTCCAGACCGCCACAGTCCGCGTCGGAGTGAACGACTGTCCCGCAGAACAGCGAGGACACATGGAAGAAAGGAAGTTCACGTCGTGCCTTCCCTAATGCAGGCATTCGTATGATGAGTGCTATTGTTCCAGCAAAGGGGCTTCATAACTTGAACATCTCCATCTTCCCCTGCAACACAGGCGTCTTCATACCATCTGCTATCGTCTCAACATTCACTGCATGAATCATATGCCTGGTTTCAGATCATCTTCAGGTCGAAATTTATACACCAACCACATTTACCCGAACAAAAATGGTACAATTCATCTAAGCGCAAACCTGAAAACTTCTTCTTCAAATCACTCTTCTGATACATTTGATTTCTTCTAAAAACGTTACATTGACAAGCAACTCATCAGCTGTCCATCCACAACGCAGGCAGTATTACAATTCTACCCTATCAAGACGTCAAAAACCGCGCTCATCTCAGTACGAGAGAAACATCTTCGGAGACAATTACCAAAATCATCACAGTAATTTACATTTCCTTTTCAGGCCTGTCTTCCCCAACAACCCTAATCGTATAACTGGCCCACACCATCCTACAGGCATTCAACTAATGGACACTCAACACACTTTTGAACACGGGTGACGTATCCAGGAGAGAAAACCTGGAATGTCAACGGAGAGATTCACATGCCTGTTCCTAGTCTGTCTTCCCCAGTAGCCGCAACTGAAGAAGTGTCTATATCGTCCTACAGACCGCCAGCCAATGGATGTGTGTGTGTGTGTGTGTGTGTGTGTGTGTGTGTGTGTGTGTGTGTGTGTGTGTGTGTGTGTGCCTGTGTGTGTGTGTGTGTGTGCGTTTGTGCGCGCGCGCGCGCGTGTGTGTATATATGTGTGTTTGTGTGTGACGGTCAGTTTGCTATCTCTCTCTCTCTCTCTCTCTCTCCTCTCTCTCTCTCTCTCTCTCTCTCTGTGTGTGTGTGTGTGTGTGTGTGTGTGTGTGTGTGTGTGTGTGTGTGTGTGTGTGTGTGTGTGTGTGTGTGAGCGCGCGCGCGCGTTTGTAAGAATACATTGTTAGCTGTGTTATCAAATTATTACTGATTGGTCATTGTTTCATGTTGTGGCGTTTAATTTTTTTTTTAACCTTCCATTGTTTGCTTATTAGTGATCAGAACTGTAAAAAGAAAGCCCTTAAATTGCCTAATTCTTTGTCCATGAAAGATTCAGTCGATCGACCAATCAGTCATTCATTCTTCTTCTTCAATTTTTCTTCTTCTTCTTTCTTCTTCTTCTCTTCTTCTTCTTCTTCTTCTTCTTTCTTCTTGTCGTCTACCTCCTCCTCCTCCACCTCCTCCTCCTCCCTCTCTCCCTCCTTCTCAATCATCATCCTCAATCATCATCCTCATCTTCATCCTTCTCCTCATCATGATCATGATCATCAATTTCTTCTTGTTGTGTTCTTTTTGTTGTTGTTGTTGTTGTTGTTGTTGTTGTTTCTTCTTCTTCTTTCTTCTTCTTCTTCTTCTTCTTCTTCTTCTTCTTCTCTCGGTAGGTTTTTAGAAGATGTTTTAAGGAGTTGTGTGGATGAATGACTTTGTGTTGTTGATTTTAACGTGGTGACAGCCCTGATATGGCCCTTCGCGGTCGGCTGGGCTATAAGCAACATAACCTTACCTAACCTTACCTTACCTTATCTTACCTTACCTTACCTTACCTTACCTTACCTTACCTTACCTTACCTTACTTTTCTTCTTCTTCTTCTTCTTGTTCTCCTTCCTTCTTTTTCTTCTTCGTCTTCTTCATTTTGTTTGATTCTTTTTTA
>JADBJO010000162.1:910000-922500 GCA_016801955.1 Conus betulinus
TGATGTTAATTTCTAATCTTAGCTCACTAAGGCTGACGCTTTGGAAATAAGAGCTGATGGCGATTATTGTTGTTTGTTTGTTTGCTTTTTTTGTTTAATAGATTTATCTTCTACTTCTTCTCCACTCACACTGTGTGGAATAATTAGGGCACCACAGTGAAGAACAGGTCACCAGGCTCCTTCAGTTCTGTCAGTGACATGCAAACGCGTTGGTCTCCGCTAATGTTTTCCCTGTCTGTCCTACAACGATGTCTCTCAATCGATTTCTTTTGTATGTCTTCCCCTCCGTCTTCCTTTGCTAACAGCTCTAACAGTCCTCTGAAGGATCGCTGTGGCACGGCTACTGGATCCCCTTATATGAGCACACCAACACACTTTTCTGGACTTCATTTATGGAAGACAAACACAAGAAGTTCTGCATGTCTGCCAATGTAAGCCTGGTTCCAGAAAAGCGTAGCATTTCATTTCAATCTCACTTTCACTTTAAAATTAATCAGCCTAACACCGTCACTATAATTTTGAATGAAATAAAGGCAAATGCTACTGGATCACTTTTCTGTTTGCTATAACGATCTGAACTTAAATCGAGTTTAGTGAAATGATACGTTTAGGCTCCGATGGCCCTGCTGTATTTAAAAGAAAAATATTCAACGCTTCCTATCCTCACCCCCACCCCCCTCCCACCCCATCCTCTCTCAGGGGAAAAAAAAAGGTCTGACATAATTTACTGGTGCCACCTCGCAGACGGTTTCTGCCAGTGACGATCACCGATTGGTTTATCGGGTCACCCTGCACTGGGTTCCTCTTCTGATATGCAAATGAGATCATTGACGTCATGTCTGGGAATAGTAACGGCACGTGGTTGACAGGATGACGCAATCTTTGAAAAGCGATTCTTGGAAAGACCGCCACTAGAAAACGGCGCCGTCTGTGTCAATATCCTTCATTCCGGACAAACCAGCCAACCAACCAACCAACAAACAGACACAAAAAAGCTGAATAAAATTCTAAAACTCAATTTCCTTCCGAATTTTCTGTCTTACCTACAGCTTTATTCTTCTTCATTGTCTTTGTCTTTGTCTCTTCTTTCTTCTTCTTCTTCTTCTCTTACTTCAGTTTTATGGAGATTATGGAACGCTTTTTTCCTCTTGTTTGGCCCCAGTTTGGCATGGAAATTACCCAGTACTTTCTTGGCTTCAGTTATGTGGAGATTATCACTTTTCTTCTTTATCGTGAGTGATAGAATCCTCCTCATTCCACTCCCCCGTTCCCTTTCCCCCTCCCCCACTTTGGATTTTTTTTTTCTATTCCGTTCAACTGTTTTCTATTCCTTTTTTCATCTTACTAATATAGTCCCGCTGACCCGTCAGGTATGACAAAAGAGAGGACAAGTACTTACGAGCGTCGTGATCTATAGTTGCTCTTTTCTTGATGGTTCATAAAATGCTTGTGCTTACAGTGTGTGTCTGTACTTGTTCTTGTTGTTGTTGCTTGTATTGGTACTGTAGCAGTTGTGTTTGCTCGTTCATTTTGTGATTTGGAGAGTCTGCTTTTTTTTTTTTAACTGGGACTACGTATAAATGTCAGGGTTTGTGTGATTTTCTTCTAATTGTTGTTGTATGCCATCCTTTTTCATGATCTGGAGTCAAACGATTCTTAAACTCCAACTGTTTTACAAGGTCAAGATTTGGATATTTCCTTCTTTGGGTGTTGTGTGGAATGTGTGTGCTAATGATGGCTTTTTTATCTGTGTATGACTTACTTGACTTGACTTAGTCCTCTGAATTCTCTGGGGAACATAGGGCCGCAACCACACTCTTCCAGCGGACACGGTTTCGGGAGATCCTCTTCAGCTCGGCCCACGTCATTCCGGCGGCCTTCACTTCTGCGTCGGTACTCCTTCGCCATGTCTGTCTTGATCTTCCCACTTTTCTTTTGCCCTGAGGGTTCCATTCAAGGGCTTGTCTTGTGATGTTGGATGGAGACTTTCTGAGGGTGTGGCCAATCCATCCCGACTTCCGTTTTCTGATTTCTAAGTCTATTGGAACTTGCTTGGTCTTGTTACGCAGTTCTGTGTTGGCAGTAACATCTGGCCATCCGATGTTCACAATATTTCGCAGACATCTGTTGATAAATGTTTGGAATTTGTGGGTGTCTGTCTTTGTTGTTCGCCACGTTTCAGAACCATACCTGTGTATACGTGTGTGTGTGTGTGTGTGTGTGTGTGTGTGTGTGTGTGTGTGTGTGTGTGTGTGTGTGTGTGTGTGTGTGTGTGTGTGTGTGTGCGCGCGTGCGCGCGTGTGTGTATGTGTGTGTATGTGTGTGTGTGTGTGTGTGTGTGTGTGTGTGTGTGTGTGTGTGTGTGCGCGCGCGCGCGCGCGTGCCTGCGTGCGTGATTGCGTGCGTGCGTGCATGCGTGTGTTTGTGCGTAGGTCCCTACCCAAGAAAAAGGAAAAAGGAAAAAAACTGTGCTTTTAGTTGTATATTTACATTTCACACATAACGACCCTATCTCTGTCAGTCAAGCTGAGGGTAGGAAACCATGGTTTTCCCAGAGTGTTCAAAATACTCTGGCTGGTACAATTTGGGCTGGGAACACTACTCCACTAAAAAGCTTTTATTTTCAGCCTGCCTGTGTTACTCAGACGCTGACGCAGCCCAGTGAAACTAAGCGCTGAAGGCGTGGCCAGCGCGTGACCTGACTTCCTAGCAGGGCATGGGTCTGTTCAACAGTGTCCATGTGCTGCTTTTTGCAAGCTTATTTCCTTATTATTTGTTTGATTATTTTCCTATTCAGCTGCAGCCCTTGCACGTTGTGCCTTAAGGTTGAGTGGATGTAGTGAAACGTAGTAGTGCTAGTCCGCTCACAAGGATGCCCTCTTAATGAATTATTGAAGCTTAAAAACGTTTATGAGAAAACAAAATTTTTCCGAGAAAAAAAAAGGTCGAGCAGTTTGCTGCCACACTGAAGAAGAAGAAGAGAAGAAGAAGAGAAGAAATAGAAGAAGAAACAACGAAGGATTGAATTCGTCGATTTAAAAACAAACAAACGGATACCCCCCACACCTACAACTTCCGTTTTCCACTCTAATTTCTAGGCGTCAGGGCACCTGCTGCTTCGAGCAGACGAAATCGCAGTTTGATTGGCTAGATCCTCTCGCACCTGTTTCTCTCCCTTTACATGCAAATGAGATGTTTTGATGTCACATCTTGACGTCAGTAGACAGCACACAGTCCATTGTCTGATGCCGTCGTTTAAAAGAACGAAGACCTTAGAAAGGGATCGAGCAATGATTCCTCCCCCGTGGCAGTGCCCCGTGCCCCTGATAATAGAGGTCAATAGGTAACTTAACACTTCAACTGTTGACACTTGGAAATTCCTCAATCCTAGCACTACAGCGAGAATGAGTCAACGGATGAAGTAAATCCATTTTGTCTTGCATGGGAAGGATCACGGATGACATCGTGAGTTGATACGGAGTAGGGAGGAGAGGGTGGGAGAGGGTTAAGTTTGGAAAACTTCTGCCTGGCATCTCTCTCTGACCCGTTCCGAAAAGAGAAGCGCCCTGAAGACCCTAGGGAACTATAAAAGAGAAGCGCCCCGAAGACCCTAAGGAACTATAAAAAGAGAAGCGCCCCGAAGACCCTAGGGAACTATAAAAGAGAAGCGCCCTGAAGACCCTAAGGAACTATAAAAGAGAAGCGCCCCGAAGACCCTAAGGAACTATAAAAGAGAAGCGCCCCGAAGACCCTAAGAACTATAAAAGAGAAGCGCCCCGAAGACCCTAAGGAACTATAAAAAGAGAAGCGCCCCGAAGACCCTAGGGAACTATAAAAGAGAAGCGCCCTGAAGACCCTAAGGAACTATAAAAAGAAGCGCCCCGAAGACCCTAAGGAACTATAAAAGAGAAGCGCCCCGAAGACCCTAAGGAACTATAAAAGAAAAGCGCCCCGAAGACCTAAGGAACTATAAAAGAGAAGCGCCCCGAAGACCCTAAGGAACTATAAAAGAGAAGCGCCCTGAAGACCCTTTCTGGGAAAAAGAGGCAAAGTGGCAACATGAAAACAAACAAACCAAACAAAATGACGTTCCAGAATCATGTTAGAAACATATCATCAACAAATTCCGATTTATGAATCAGAGAACACCCCCTCCCCTTCTCCTCCGTGCCCTCACTTATCCCTCCCACACACATATACGCACGAACGAAGCCTGTTGCTTGTTTTATTTAACAAGTGATCTTGTGGAAATGTTTAAAAGAAAAGTCGTATTTCATGTGATGTTTGATGAACTGAAAAGACATTTCAACGCTCATCTTATGCTAAATTAAACAAAGACACGTGACTGCTCATTCTTCATTTTCATTATTCTGAGTGTTTCTCTTGCCTGAAGAAGATCTAAGTTGTCAAAACGCGTCGTGTTTTGTCTTGTGTTTCCTGTGTCAACGTTGTACGGTGAAGTCATTATGATTTACTTTTTAAAATTTGAAGACAATGTTCAATGCACTCTAAGAACAACTATTTTCGTGATCGTTGCCGAAGTGATTCGGCATCTGTGCAGTGTTGATTTTGAGGATTGCCTCAAGGCAACGTGGTGTTGATTGTTGCTGTGGACTGTTATGTACAACAGGCAGAGATCAGCCGACAAAGCAAAAAAAAGAAAACAAAAGTATTGCCTAAACGAAAGACCGCAAGTCCTGACCATTCCTTTTCTTTTAAGTAAACAATTAAGCAGCAAATGGATCACACACACACACACACACACACACACACACACACACACACACACACACACACACACACACACACACACACACACACACACACGTGCTCATGTATGTGCATGCGCATACGCACTACACTCCCACACGCATGCGCACACACACACACACACACACACACACACACACACACACACACACACACACACACACACACACACACGCACACGCACACACACGCGCGCGCGCGCAAGCACGCACGCACGCACGTACGCATGAACTCATGCACACACACACACACACACACACACACACACACACACACACACACACACACACACTCACACACACACACACACACACACACACACACACACACACACACACACACACACACACACACACACACCACCAGTAGTCTAGAACTAGGTTTTATGCACAAATTACCATTAAGATGATACATTCCATCAAGCAATGCCACACAGCTGAATGTAAAGTGTGATCGAAGGTTTGTGGTATTATTCACAATGCCTATGACATGCACGCGCGCGCGCGCGCGCGCGCGCACACACACACACACACACACACACACACACACACACACACACACACACACACACACAGAGAGAGAGAGAGAGAGAGAGAGAGAGAGAGAGAGAGAGAGAGAGAGAGAGAGAGAGAGAGTAGTTTCAGGTCATTCACTTTTTTGTTCTTTATGAACATTTCGTTCTTTTCATTACCAGGATATGTTCTAACATCCTGCTCACTAGACGACTTGACTTTTCAAGGAAACACAGTGAAAGGAATGGCAGACGGAGACTTCTCGAAACCTTGATTGTTTCACACCATCTGATAATATCAAAAAGGGGCCCAGCCAAACGTCTGGGAATTTTTCACATCGGCAAAGGAGCTATTTTCGACTCTAGGCAGAAGACCACATCAGGGCCACACGCCTGTTTACAGGAACAGCTGCAACGGCTTCATGCAGAATAAATGATGGTTGCTGGTTGGTTTAGTGGCCAAGCACAAATTTCACATTTCTATGTTACGAGTTAAAAACCCGTTGGTGCCTACCATAAAATGTTTCGCTCCCCATCTTAACCCCCTTCTCTCTGGTGGTTTGGTATAGTGTACGATAAACACCCACGATCCCCACTCTTCTTGGATGATTAGCTTCGTATGCCATGTTTCGATTGAAGGGTTTTGGCGTTCAATCTGAATGCAAATGAATAACAATACAATCAACAGATGATAATAGATGTAGCAATAACAATGATATACATAAATAGATAGATAAATGATGATGATAATAACGATAATAATAGTAGTAATAATGATGATGATGATGATGATGATGATGAATGATGATGATGATGATAACGATGATGATACGAACGACAACAATACTACTAATAACAACAATAATGATAATAATAATGATGGTGATGATGATAATGATAACACTACTACTACAACTACTACTACCACCACCACTACTGCTACTAATCATGATGATAATAATGATGATGATGATAACAACAACAGCAACAATAATGATATAATAACAATAATAATAATAATAATAATAATAAAAAAAAATAATAAATAAAAGAAGAATGATAATAATAATGATGTTAATAATAACAATTATTATTATAATAATAACAGTAATAAGAAAATGAATAATACTAATGATAATAATGGTAACAATAGTAACAATAGTAATAAAGATCATCATCAGCAGCAGCATCATTATCATCATGATAATTATCATTTGAATAGTAATACATGAAGGTCACAAGAAAAAAAAAAAAACCCACTCCGTTCTCTATTGAAAACTACATTGGCCGACCTGAATTAATTTCCCTAAAATCAGCACTGATCGGTTGAAAGGAACAAATATCATTCATTCGAATTAGATATAGTAAAATAAATTAAAATATCACCACACATCAATCACAAGGAGACTGAATACCAATTAAAATATGGCTGTTTTACAATGAAAGTTTAAAGTTTAATACCTTCAATCAACGAACGCAATTTTGCTCTAAATTAGTGTAACGATGCAATGTAGTACACGATGCAACACACACCACACACACACACACACACACACACACAAACACACACACACACACACACACACACACACACACACACACACACACACAATCATTCATACGTACGCATCTCTCTCTCGCTCTCTCTCACCTCTCCCTCTCTCCTCCTCTCTCTCTCTCGCTCTCCTCTCTCCTCTCTCTCTCTCTCCTCTCTCTCTCAAGCACACACAATCATCATACACACAGACACACACAAACCACACACCACACACACACAACACACACGCACGCACGCACGCACGCACGTACGCACGCACGCACGCACGCACGCCACGCACGCACGCACGCACAAACACCCACACACACACACACCACACACACACGTAAGTGTTTAATCACAGACACGCACACACGGTACGAGAGATCCATAGATAGGTAGATAGATAGATAGATAGATAGATAGATAGAGAGAGAGAGAGAGGAGAGAGAGAGAGCGAGAGAGGATAGAGAGACAGACAGACAGACAGACATGAGAAGAGACAGACAGACAGACAGACAAACAGACAGCAGACAGAGAGACCAGAGCAGAGAAGTTCCCAAAATTCAGGACACAGTCTTATCTCATCCCATACGTAATTAGATTACCCCCTCGGATTACAGCACCCCGATTTACCAGAATCTTTACCAGTTCAAGGAAACAAGACTGCCAAAAAATGACTGAATGGGGGTTGAGTTCGTTGACAACATCCGGTCTAGGGCCAAAACCAGGCCGGCAAAGTGTCTGGGCATTTATGTATGAGAGGCCGTGATTGTTAGGCTCCTTACATCCCTCCCCCCTTCTCAGTCACCAGCACCGAGAATGAGCTGATCCACGCCAGACCACCCAAACAACTGAATCTTATGGCCACGATATCAAATAGGGAAAAACAGAAGGAAGGAAAAGAAATTATAAACACGATGTCATAGGAATTATTGTAATGTAATGGATCTGCAGAGAACAAAGAGGAAACGGACTGAAACAAACCTGTAAAAAACCAGATACTGGGTCTACCACTGCACGCGTCAAGGGTTGGAATATGTCCAAGGTCAGTATCTACGCCGTCATCACTCCACTGTCACTCGCCATGGACGGAAGAAAAGAAGAAAATGGTTGTGGGGGGGAGGGGGGGGGGGGGCGGGGGGGGGGGGGGGGGAGGTTGGGATAGGGACATGATGGGGGGGGGGGGAGGATGGGAGGGGGGGGGGGGGGAAGGGGTGACGGGGGGGATTCAGGGGGGGGGGGAGTGGGGGAAGGGGGGTGGAGGGGTGGGGAGGACGGGGAAACTATAAGGGAAACAACCCATTCGGGGAGGAAAAGGGAGGGGGGGAGGAGGAACAAGGATGAGGGGGGGGGGGGGGGGGGGGGTGGGGGAAGGGTGGGGGGGGGGGGGGGGGGGGGGGGGGGGGGGGGGAGGGGGGGGGGGGGGGGGCGGGGGTGGGGGGGGGGGGGATAACTCATCAAACTCGACTGGGGACTAGATGTGGGACTTCCACGGGGGATAAGAACTGAAGAACGGAGACATGGGGGGGTGGGAGGGGAATCCCGGGACATAAGCAGGGGGGGGGGGAAGAAAATTCGGGGGGGGGGGGGGGGGGGGGGGGGGGACGGGCGGAACCGGGGGGGGGGGGGGATTGGATGGGAAGGATTCATCAGAGATCACACGACCCTGAGGACGTAATGAGTGCCTCCGAAGACCAGTCCGAATCCATGTCGAGCAGCAGCAAAGGAGCTTTAACACTGCCGGCAGATTGGAAAAAGTACATGGGACGAGTAAACACTGAATGCTTATGAATACAGAAAATACGGGATTCTGCGTTTGTTATGGGTGCATTCTATTCTTTCACTATGCATGCGAGCACGAAGACAGGATCCCCCCCTCCCCCCCCACCCCTCAAAGCAGATAGGAAAATAAACAAAAAAAAAAAAAATCCAGCTCAGCTGTGGATATGCCGAAGTAGTGTCATGGCACAAATAATAAACATCTGATTACATGAGCCACTCGCTAACGAACAAGCTTATATTAAACGAATGAAGCAATTTACAACGGAAACTTAATGGACGGAGATCTGTGAAATTCCCCGATTCATCATACTACTATATATATATAGTATATATATTAGTATTATATATCCATAAACTCACCCACCCCATACATACCTATGGGTGTGCCGTCGTGTGCTTGTGCTGTATATTATACATGTGAGCTATCGTAGCCTCTTTATTATATTTTCTTATATATTATATATATATTATAGACCCTATAGAGACTCGAGCGACTCCCCCTCCTCTCGAGAGATCCCCCTCGCCCGAGATGAGGGGACCCGACTGGAACCCCCGAGAGAGAGGGGGAAGGCGGAATTTCTATGTTCCTATTCGGGAAGTTTTGCACTATTGACACAACCTCCAGTTACTGTAATCCTACTTCCCACCTTGCCATTTTGGAAACTGCTGCATGCCTCCTTGCTGATTTTATTCTTAGTTCTTTGGGCGGCTCAGCGTTGTTTCCGCTGATGGCGCCACTGATCTCCTTGGTCCGGTACATCTTCTTCTGTTAGACTTTGCAGTTAAAACTTTCACAGGGGAATCCGATCTGGGGGTTCATTTATTGTCTTTCGTACACGTACCCATTGCCTCTTGAACTGTAGTCTGAGAGCAGGACTGTATCCAGCACAGTTTCTATGGTGGATAAATCAACCTTACGCATGTGGTGAAATTGTTAAGCTATTCAAATGGGATTTCAAGTACACGTCATATACTTCGGAATATTATTAAAGCTGGATGGCAACAAAATAATGACAGTTGAATTATGACAAGACAGGAATTGATTTTCTTTCTGTGAACTTTCGTTCCTCAACATCTGTCCAGCCAAGACAAGCTTCAGTATTTAATTCCACCTAACCACACTTGTTCATAGGTTAACAGTGTTACAAGAGCGTAAGACACCACATGCTCTCACCCCGAGTGGTGGCCATTGGCCTTGACTTAGTACGCTTGTGAACTATGCTGTCGTACATCTGGAGTTCCCGTTTATTTGCATTTGTTCTGAATACAGAATTGGCTTTCAAAATGTTCCAAACACTCATGGTTGACCCCCTCCTTAACTTTGTTCTCCTGACCTTTAACTTAGTTTCAGTGCCCTGAATCCATGTTAAACCATCTCTATCTTCAAGGCTGTACTGCTTTACATGATTTTTCTTATGATTTTCATCAGAAATAAGAATATTTTTCAGCATACACTAGTTAACCATTATAAGAATGTGAGAGGACATTCAGACCCTGGGAAAATATCTGAAAGTATTTTCAAGCAGCACTATGTATGGACAAAAAACACATTCCATTTAACTATACTTTCGAATTTATATATCCTCCTCTATCTCTTTCCATATCTATCGCTCTATCGTGTATCGTCGGCCTCCGTGTGTGTGTGGTGTGGTGTGTGGTGTGTGTCGTGAGGAGCAGGAGAGAGAGGGAGGAGGAGAGACCGTTGCCGAGAGGAGAGACCCCCGAGAGAAGAGAGGACGAGGAGACGTAGAGAACTCCTCCTGCGGAGATCCCCACCGAGACGAGAACAGAGACGTGATTGCGACGACCCCCCCCCCCCCGAAGCCACAAGGAGGCCAGAGATGAGAGTCGTGCGACGGAACGCCCCCCCGAGCCCCCCGGGAGACCATACAACTCCAAAAGGCAAGACACAAGAGTTCTAGACGGATAGACCAACGTGGCCGCCGCCGCTCTGCTCCTTTTCCCCGTCCACCCCCCCACGCCGCCCCCCGCCCCACCCCAAGCGCACTCTACAAATCCACCAACCACACACACACTACACACATCACACAACCACCACACACACCACACACACACCCCCACACCCACACCACACCACACACACACACCTACAACACACACACATAACAGAGCGAGGAAGAGAGGAGTCGAGGAGGGTGGATGACGGAGGAGAGAGAGGCCTATACGCAGCGACCTGGCGGTACCGCCCCCCAGATTGGACAGAGATACACAAACCACCCACCCCAACAGACGTAGAAGAGGATGGAGACGATCCGAGAGATGTTGGAGAGCGACCTGAGAGAGACCGAGAGTGACGGGGCGTCGAGGAGGAGAGACCGGGCTAAGAGAGAGAATTACCCCAAGGCAATCTGACGATAGCTTGCGCGCGCAATATGCACACACACACACACAATACCACACACACACCACAAACACAAACACATGCCACACACAAAAACACAAACCCACACCACACCACATAACAATACACACACCCCAAACACAACACATGCACGCACCGCACGCAAGAACACCAAAAACACCAACCCCCCACCACCCAACCCCACACACACCACACACACAACACACACACCACAACACACACACAAACACACAACACACAACACTCACTCACATAAAACATCTCACAGACCAGAGAGGAGACGTACACAAAGTCTGTTCTGACGATACAATAAAGTTCGCACCGCGCGCCCGCGCGCACAACTACACACACACAAACACACACCACACAACACACACACACACACACACAACACACACACCACACACACACACACCACACACACACACAGAGATAAGAGAGATGCTGGATATCGGATATAATCGGATAATTTATATCAGGCATAGGTCATTGCCCCTCATGGAGGGGTACACTTTTCATTAAATGAATTCTACACCATTTTTCTTAGTAACTACACACATACAAGTCATACAAAATTATGGACACGTATTTCAGGATCTTAAGACATAGCAGCAGATCGTATTTTAAAAACGCTTTGTATAAGAAAATCGATAGCTTCTGACAATGTTTCATTTTCAGATGCCAACAGTAAAGTCAATCGAAACTGACTGGGAAGCTAACAAATTTCAAAGGTATATAAAGTTTTCGTAAATCAAGTAATGTAGGACAGCACAAAAGAAAATGAACTTTACTCTTCCTTGGTAATTCTACACGACGGACAAATCAAATCTGTTTCTGTATTGATCTATAACGATAGTAATGACCCACAATTTCAGACACACCAAGTCTGACCTTGTCAATATGAATTTTAAGTTCTTGTCTACATTCAACTTCAAATAGGTTTTGTCATCATTACAGTACAAACATGTTCTACATGTTTGAAACCGCTCAACTGGTTATACATGTAGATCCCATCTTGCCACCTCCACAATATCAAATGGGCTTATTCTTCAACTTCTTGGTTCTCCCATACATAGCCAAAATCATACATATATAATTCGCATCGAACATTTGACACCCAATTTCTTTTGTTCGTGCATCTAAATCGGATACCATTATGTAGACTTTCCGCGGTAATCTGCATTCTTCTAATTGTGTTAATTGTCTTAATTTCAACCAGTATCTAATACATTGCACGACTGAATTGATATATATATATATATATATACATACATATATATCTATATCTTATATTATACCATATATCTATATCTATCTCGATCTATCTATCTATCTATCTATCTATCTAGCTATCTATCTATCTATCTATTATCTATCTATCTATCTATCTATCTATCTATCTCATCTATCTATATCTCTCTATACAAGGTAAAAACAAGTTCCACATTTTCTCCACACAAGGCTAAAATCAAACATTAAAAACTCGAGCTTTCGCGCCCACAGGCTTCATCAGG
>JADBJO010000162.1:930000-932500 GCA_016801955.1 Conus betulinus
TTTGTTTGATCTATCAACCTCTCTCCTTTCCGTTTTTGTTGTTGTTCTTTCTACTTACTCAACCCTCTCCCCTCTCTCTCTCTCTCTCTCTCTCTCTCTCCTCTCTCTCTCTCTCTCTCTCTCTCTCTCTCTCTCTCTCTCTCTCTCTGTCTGTCTGTCTGTCTGGATTATACAGTCAGGATAGATTAATGCTCAGCTGTTGTGATGAGAGTTGGGAGTGGGTAGGTGGATCCTCTATGGGAAGGACTTATAATATTATGTCTATGAGAATTATGTTACAATCCACCTCAACCCTCTCTCTTCCTAGTAGTGGAAAGAGCAACTTTCCGGTACTAGTCATCAAAAGAAATTTATATTTGTTCCCGGGACTGTTAAAATACTCAAGAATAGCTGTGAGATACGTTTCCTTAGGCCTGTACTCTTAAAAGTACCTGTAGCTCCGAGAGACAGAATCAGAGAGAAGTTCAAACATTCAACACTGATTGAACAACAAAGAACTTACACAAGTTAAGTGCAATTTCACACGTCAACTTTACTTGCTTACACACAGGTAAGTAGTTAACATTATTTAACAATAGACATGTCTGTCACATAGGCAGGTTTGGTTCTCACTGTTTCATCATTAAGTGAGGGAAAGTTCTGAATGAGATGAGTTGAATTGAAGTCCCATGGGAAGATCGATCAGACTTAGTTGATATTGGAGAGGATAGTTGATCTCTCTCTTGTGGCTGGTGACTGATCCTGTTGAGTAGACCTGTTGCTGTAGTGCTGGGCTATGGTGTGTCTTCACCACCTGTCTTGCCCAGTATATGTAGCGTAGCCATGGTTTGCAGCGTAGCCACAGTCCCAGGTCTGCGATAAAGAGAACCTGGTCTGCAGTTAAGCAGCTGAGAGTCTGGCTAGTCAAGTTAACACATTTGCCCTTCATCTTTCAGAAGAGGTGTGAGAACTCAGCCAACAAAGGATTTGATGAGTGTAATGATTTTGCTATAATTATCAATCTCCACTTTTGTTAGAGGTTGAGTGGAGTTTACAACACGGTAGGAGACAGCAATACAATGCTAAACAATTTCAACCAAATAACTCTTCAATGTTTCTTATGAGTGAAATTACATTCACTTGGAATACACTAAGCCCAAGTACACATGTGGTGTAGACTTAATGTCATACACTACAAAGCATTCCAACAATCACCAGTATTCATAAACCAACTTAGCAGTTTTCACCTAGTACAGACATATTGCTTTTCTGATCAAAGTTTATCATTCAGTTATCATCTTGACAGATAGAAATGCAAACTGGCAACAGTCAGATGTACACAAAAAAATGGTGGTCAGATTGTTAACAAAGAATCTAACCACATCGTGACAGTGTTTATCACTGATGGCAAGCAAACTACTACCACTGAATAATCATTCATCATTTTGATAAATGTCATCAAGTATTAGTACCAAGTTAAACTGTTAAACCCTATGGCGTACATATGATCAGTGCCTAGATTCAAAATGCAAAAACATAGGTTCAACTTGCATTTCTGGGAGAATAGTGACCTGAGACTTGGAGATAGAGTAGAGCCAGATAAGCGTTCACCCTCTTTGGTTTCCTCTGCATCTTTCGTGCTTCACCCACAGCTGGTCTGAGGAACGGTAAATGTGCGACACTATGTGTCTTCTATTTGTATGCTAAACTATGTATTCCAGATTATTCCTCTGAGACAGGCTGTCACTCAAGGCGATGAGAGGGTGGGGAATTGTCTGCCATCTCCGTCCTGCGATTGTGGATTGGACCAGTCGCAAAGGATGGAAACTACATTTGAGGGTACAGAAATGCGGTCACCTTCCTTGACAGTGATACTGTCTGTCAGTTGGTTTTGTAGCATCAGGAGAATGGAATAACGTGCAATGTTACAAAACATAATAGATGAAAGCAAAAACAACCCCAACCAATCACAACTTTTGAAAGAAAAGATTAAAAAAAAAAAAAAAGAAATCAGTGAATGTACCGCCAGCTGATGCTCCTTCACCCCAAACATAGAGAAACAAAAGACAAGCCGACTCAGTGTTATAGATTCGTGACTGCCACATGCAACAGAACTGCAGCCCCCCCCCCCCCCCCCCCCCCCACACACACACAGACACATCCTTCAACCTCCTCGACCCCCTCCCTATGAATATCAGAACCCGGAGAGAGAGAAAAATCTATTAACGTTTGACTCCTGTTTGGGGGCATGGTGAACACAACACGATGGACATGTTTCACCAAACCAAACGCATACCTAAGGAACGAAAAATAGTTACAGTCATAATGACCTAGGCACAGTTTTCTCGTTTACGAAATGTGGCCCAGTCGAGCATAGTTCCCTATGTCCATCCCCACCTCTGTCATTTTATCCCCACCTCTGTCATGTTCTTTTCGTCAATCTTTCGTCTTTCTTTTATCACAGATACATCTCACAGAACTAAAGTCCGGTCAAGTTTTCCAGTGAACATAGGTTAGAAAC
>JADBJO010000162.1:937500-942500 GCA_016801955.1 Conus betulinus
GTTTTTTGTTTTTGTTATGCATTGTACTATCATCTGCAAATAGTTCACAGTCAGATGAGACGTTTAACGGAAGATCGTTTATATAGACAGAAAATAAAACTGGTCCTAGGACTGACCCTTGGGGGACACCATAGTTTACAGGTTGAAAAGATGACTTTTTACAATCCTGGAAAACTAATTGTTGTCTGTTGGTTAGAAAGGATGAAATAAGATTTATTGCGTCTTGTGATAAACAATACAATTTCAGTTTTTTTTTTTTTTTTTTTTTAGGAGATTGTGGTCAATGGTATCAAATGCCTTAGCAAAGTCAACAAAAACTGCCCCAGTAACAAGGTCGTTATTTATATTTGTGTGCCATTGTTCTACTAGGTTTGAGAGTGCAGTGTGACCAGAATTTTTTTTTTCTGAAACCACTTTGGTTTGGATGAAACAAATTATATTCATCAAAGTGGGACTGAATCATTTTCTTTAAATGCTTTTCTAATGGTTTAGATAGAAGTGATAAAATTGATATGGGCCTGTAGTTTGAAGCATCATTTGGGTCACCAGATTTAAAGAGAGGAATTACCTTGGCATCCTTAAAAGCTTGAGGAAAATGACATGTTTCAATACACAAATTATAAATACAGGTTAAATGTTCTGCAATGATCGTTGCTGCTGTTTTAAGTATTTGATTACATTTTTCAACGCACAAAAATCTTTAAGTAACAAACGCTTGTCATTCAAAATCAGTAAAAGTCTATAAAAAAAAATCAAACGATGTCAAGTACTAGGCACGTAAGCCTGCAAAATAAAAAGCTAACATACACGACAAAAACAACTAAGGAAAGTCTGAAGCTTAAGCAAATCGTGTGAACCAAGGCAATTGCAAATTTCCAGGTATCCCAGGTCCAAAGTACAAGCATAATACGGCCAATGAAATGAACATGAAAAACCTATTTTTATGGGAACAGAATAGTTTCATGTAAGTTCATGGGGAAGACATGGCGCACTCACACACACACACACACACACACACACACACACACACACACACACACACACACACACACACACACACACACACACACACACACACACACACACACACACACACACACACACATTCATTCATCATTCATTTACACATACACACACCACACACTGAATAACGGAATAAAACAATAATAAATCACATGCAATAATAGATAGAGTATAGATAGAAGATACTTTTGGTATGCTAAGATGAAATACTCTCCACAAAACTTTTCTTTCTCTCAAATAATTGAATTACATATACAATAGCATGAACAAAATTAAATCAGAAATTGACACATAGATTACATAGATTACCAGTTGCCATTAGGCCTCTGGCACCCTTGCTGTGACATCAACTGTGCAGCCAGGGACATCAGTTGCTGAGCACACACTCCCCCGCTGAGGCAGGTTGTGGCCAGCTACGAGAAATTGGGTTTGGCCCTGTGGCATGAGATTAAGAGCCGGGGGACCAGACCCAAGAGGAAACCGTCCTGTTCTCTGAGCAGTGTCTCTCACTCTGCTGGGGCACATGAGGGGGGTAGGTGCATGGGTTTTGGCCTCTAGGGCAGGACTCAGGATCTGTGTACCTTGGATAAGGGAAAGGAAATGGGTACGATGGATATTTCGGGATAAAGGGAGGGCGTGCATTATCAGCAGCCTGTGGCTGACCATTTTGAAGAGGCTGTGGCACAGCGCCACTGGTATCGTTTAACACATAAGGTTGCCTTACAGCAGAGACACCCTCCTCGTGGTGACCCATGCTGACCAGTCCAGGCTGACTGGCATCTGAAAATAATGGGGGAAAATCTGCTGTGGACAATAACTGGGGAATGACTATAGATTCAGGGCCATTCTTATGCATACTGGAGGTTCTACCCAGAAAGTTGACATTACTCTGTGCATTCCTTGAGTTTTTTTTTTCCCATTGTGGTGATTATAGATTAAGTTAGGCAATGAATTGTTATGGTCTGCAGGGTTGTTTCTTCTTGGTGTTTGGGTTTGAGGAAGCACTTCTTTGAATTTCATTGCAAGACAGGCAGTTCCCCTTGCACTAGGGTGAATAGCATCTTTGTATAGTGCTTTATGTGGGAACCCTTTGGGGTTACGAAAGAATTAAAGTTATCTACCATATCCACTTGTAAGGTGGTACAGCAGTCGTATAAGTTTCGGTTCGAAGGGGCTATTGAATTATTCAGCTGATGACGTCTAACAGCCGGCACAATGGAGCTTATAGCTACGTAAGCGGAGGGAAATCTTTTTTTACACATGGTGATGAGGTCTTTCCATGTTTGGGAGGAGATGGGTCCTGCTGGACAGTCATTGACTCCGACATGAACAATCATTGTTTTAACGTGTGATTGAGTTTCTAAATGGTTTAACCATTGGATGACATCTGTCACTGTTAGTCCTGGGCACATATTTTGAACATGGGATCTCTCTGTGACCCTAATCTCTTTGCAATTATATACCTTATTGTAGAATCTCCTACAAGGACTGATGCGGTTTCTCTAGGAATGCGTATGTCACCTAAAATCTGTTGTGGCGTACGCTTGATTTCCCTTTCAGAGTAAGATTTGGATTTGAAACCCTCATCAACATGATTAGTGTTTGTGTTTACATGCTGTTGATTCTGTTGTCCCCTTCAAGGACCTGTTCCTGATCTGTGCGGGAGAGTACGTCATAACGATTATGAAGGGGCACAGCGGGGCTGTGAGGGAAGTTATTTCCCCTTAGTGTTGGGCACTGTGCAGCGTTTTCAGCAGAAACATCATTTTTCTCACAGAGAGAGAGAGAGAGAGAGAGAGAGAGAGAGAGAGAGAGAGAGAGAGAGGGGGGAGAGAGAGACAGACAGACAGAGAGACAGAGAGAGACAGAGGGAGACAGAAAACAGAGAGACAGAGACAGAGAGAGAGAGAGAGAGAGAGACACACACACACAGGCACAGACGCAGAGAGAGAGAGAAAGAGAGAGAGAGAGAGAGGGGGGGGGGGGAGCATGAGATAGAGGAAGGGAGGGAGAGAGACAGAGGGGGGGGGGGGGTGGGGTGGGGGGGGGGTTAGGAATTAGTTGATATTGATTTTTACACACAATGTTTTTCAATGTTTCGAATAAAAACAGTGTTAGTTGTCTTCGAAAACTTTAGGACATTGTGAATGAAATACCAGCTGGTTCTGGTTCAATTAATTCAAAGAGGTGGGGTATAGTATGAAATGAAATCACTTCCTACATAGAAAACACACATTCTGTTCTGTGTGTGTGATATTTTGGATATTACATGTACATTTATAGTATTTAAAATATAATTTTTTTTCTAACAATCCATTGTCTAAATCGTCAAAGAAAGTCACATCTGAAGGGTACTGTTTATCTTATTCACACACACACACACACACACACACACACACACACACACACACACACACACACACACACACACACACACACACACACACACACACACACACACAAGCACGCATGCACGCACACAATAAGATGAGCTCAGGAATAAATAGCCACCTATGGAACATGCACGAGTATGCACGCTTAGAGGCGCAGACTGGAAAAGCTAGTCGGAGAGGCAGACAGAGAACCCAGAGATATATCTCACACACTTTTAATGAAAGGGAAAAAAAATCAGTGAAAAGTCTGCTCAGTCACCAGTGTCAATGGTAACAACAGTCATCTCCTCATTCAATACGATTTAAACTAGACACTAAACCGGGAGAGCTAAGATCTCTGCCACACAAAAAAAATCATTTGTTTGCTAGAAGTGAAAGTAGGTACGGGCCGAAAGAATTACTTCCATATGTGCATTTCTGTTGTGGAACAAGGAAAATACAAAACTCCAGCGTTATGTAATTAGAACGTTTTTTATTTTACATAAAATCATGTCATCATATGTAGTCATCATTTCGTTAACAGCAGCTCCACACTGTTCATGTTCAGTGAAGAATTTGTAACAATCTTGCTAGTTCAATTTAATCTTGCTGGTATTCTGGATCTGCCTTTTGATCCGGATCCTTATAACGAATCCTCATCAGAATTCAATTGTGTTACTCCTTGGCCAAACTCCATCTTTCCGTCATTTTTCATCATAATTGGATCAGCAGTTTTTGTGAAATCAAACATGCATAGAACAATAATCTCCTTTGCACTGATAGTAATTAAAGAAAGAAAGAAAAAAAAAGACAGAAAGAAAGAAAGAAGGAAGAAAGAGAGAGAGAGAGAGAGAGAGAGAGAGAGAGAGAGAGAGAGAGAGAGAGAGAGAGAGAGAGAGAGAGAGAGAGAGAGAGAGAGGAAAAAAAAAAGCAAGAAAGAAAAAAGAAAGAATCACCCAGCGTCAGCAGATAACTGTCACAGGTTCAGTCAGATTTATTGTCCACGTCCATCAAAGGTAATATGAGACGGGCATCCCAGTGCAATGTGCTGAAATAACTCCACCCTCGAAATCACTCCGAGGCGGGTGAGACAGGGCATGTACCCCGGGTAGAAAATCCAGACGACCCCCCCCCCCCCCCCCCGCTTGTGTCCTAAATCACCCCCCCCCCCCTCCTTCAGTGTTCTCTCAAAATGTTCAAAATGAGAAAATTATCAATCAAACCACACTGGACCTGAGCCAGAACTACCCGTACCCTGTTCCTAAACTATTCCACTGTGACTTGGAGCATGATCCATAAACACTTCATGGAATGACTACAGACTCTTGCCTTCTTCACTACCTATCATGAAAGGCGTGCGAGTTTGGGCACGTGCCTAATTTCACTCCTTGGGGTTTTCCTGGACCAAGCCCCTAACCACTCCCCAGGTTGGGGTGTTGGAACAGGGTGGGGAGTAATTCTGGCTATGGACCAGAATCAAATACTCCCGCACCCCGCAATTCAGGTGTGATGTGCTCTGATTAATATGTTTGTTCTGAATACTGTAGAGGTTTGAAGGAGAGGGAGGTGATTTTGAAACATGGTGGTGGGGAAGGGGTTGGGGGC
>JADBJO010000162.1:947500-950000 GCA_016801955.1 Conus betulinus
AGCAACACATGTTTACCAGCACAGAGCAAACGACAGCAGTTAAATACGGACTTTATACATGTAAATGTTCTGAGTATAAACTGATTTCTAATGTCGTTATATTTGGTGCATTCCATTACAAAATGAAATTCATCATCGAGGCAAATTCTGGTCGCAATCGGTCGGAATTCTGGTCGGAATCGTTCATCGTGAGATATTCCAAGTCGTCTGCCAATTTCTGTAATGAGTTTATGATTACCACAGGGAAACCGAATAAAGGGTATATACATCAGGCAACAATTGAATATACTTTTACGGCAAAACTCTGCTTTGAAATTCCTATTCTTTCTTCTTCTTCCTCGTTCGCTTCCCGTTAGATAAGCAGCCCGGTGTCCTCATGAAGGCTGCCGTCCACCGCAGCTCCTCCAGGGTGCCGTACAGCTTGGCTTCCACTGCTGTTGGTGTTGGCCAGTACTTCCTTCTGGATGCTGCGTGCGTCATACAGTCTTGAAGGATGAAATTTAGTTGCTATGAAATACACACTTATTAATAGACTGTAAAGCATCATTCCATGCACGTAACAAAGCTAACAGCAACGCACACTCCCTGGCAGGTGTAGTCTACTTCTCTCCCAACACCACGCACATGGCACGTGTTGTTCATCAAGGGACAGTTCCAGCTAGTGCCCGCTTTCAGCTAATTCTCACATATGGAAAGATGCTGTTTACCGTACTTACCAACATGTGGTCTGTATGTCTGTCTATCTGTCTGTCTGTCTATCTGTCTGTCTGTCTGTCTGTCTGTCTCTCTCTCTCTGTCTCTCTCTCTCTCTCTCTCTCTCTCTCTCTCTCTCTCTCTCTCTCTCCAAAGAACATCCGCGACATGCTCAAGAAGTACTTCAATGGCTTCTCAATGCGGTTCTCTACCCACAACAGATTGGATCAACTTGGAAGTGGGCATTGCAATGGGCTGCGCAATTTCCCCAGTACTGTTCGAGTTGGCAATGGAAGTCATCTTGAAAGCAGCAACAAGCATCGCAAGACAAAACAGACCTTGGCGATGGATACAAGATGCCCCCTCTCAAGTCCTTCATGGATGACACTATAGTGATTTCATCCAGAGAAGACGAGACACGTCATGTGCTGGGGAGGCTGGACGACATAGTTGCCTCATCCAGAATGAAGTTCAAGCCAAAGAAATCACGGAGTCTCTCACTGAGGAAAGGAAAAGTGGCCGAATCTGTGGTCCTCAGTGTTGCCAACCAGGCCATTCCAACAGTCACAGAAGAGCCATTCAAGAGCCTTGGAAGATGGTATGATGATACCCTGAAAGACACACAAAGAGCAAAGAAACCAAACAGATGTCGGAAGAAGGCTAGGAGACAATTGACCAGTGTGGGCTCCCTGGCAAATACAAGGTCTGGTGTCTGCAGTTCATGCTGATACCAAAGCTCCTATGGCTTCTGATGGTATACGACATCTGCACCAGCATAGTGGAGGCAATGGAATCCAAAATCAACAAGTTCACAAGGAAATGGCTTGGTGTCCCACCCTGTCTGACTGACATAGCGCTGTACTGTCGCCAAGCAAAGCTGGAACTACCACTGAAATCCATCCTGGAGGAATACAAAGCAGGGAAGATCAGACTTCAAAGCATGCTGGAGGACTCAGGAGACAAGGTGGTAGAAGCAATCAAGCCCCAGCTGAAGACAGGCAGAAAATGGAAAGCTCAAGAGGCGATGGATTCTGCGAAAGAAAGTCTCAAGATCAGAGAAAATAACAGGACACACAAAGACCAACAGACAAGGACTGGGGGCAACCAACACTGAATGGTGGTCAAAGGCCAAAGGAAAAGCCAAAAGAGACATGATGATTCAGGAGATGAGAAAAGAAGAAGACCAAAAAAAGACTCCAAAAAGCAGTCCAGCAGAGCCAGCAAGGGCAATGGACAACGTGGAGAATGCACTCCAAAGAAGTCTCACTTGAAATGACATTTGGCACATGGCCCCTCTCAGGATCAGCTTCATTCTCAGATCTGCATATGACCTTCTGCCCTCAAATGCAAACCTGGTGAAATGGGGAAAAACAGACGATCCTTCATGCCCCCTCTGCCATGGAAAACAAACAGTGGAGCATGTCCTTAGCTCATGTAAAGTAGTCCTGGCTCAAGGAAGGTACACATGGAGGCACAACCAAGAACTCAAAGAGATTGTACAAGCAGTCTGGGCTAGTACCAACACCACAAAATGGAAAATCAGGACTCCAAAAGCACCCGCAACATTCTTCACGGCAGGAGGCATCAAATTATGCCAAGAACAACAGTGCCACTCGGAAGATGCAGGCAGAGTCTGCTGGACGGGGCAGATGACTGGGAGTGCACTGCAGATCTCCCAGAATGGAAGAGTCACCCAGAGATCATCAGTAAGAGTGGCTTGAGACCAGACATAGTAGTCCACTCTCAGTCAACCAAGCAGCTGATCATGATCGAGCTCACAGTGCCATATGAGAACAGAATGGAGGCA
>JADBJO010000162.1:957500-967500 GCA_016801955.1 Conus betulinus
GGAGTTACGACTAATCATGTTTGTCTGGTTTTTACCGCCGCTCTGTCTTGGGTCCCTTGCCTAGGTCATTATTCCCACGCTGCTCATTGTGAGTCCCCCCTGCCTAGCCTCATCCACTGTTGCTCTGACGCAGACCCACCCAGTCTTAGTGTGACTTTACACAGGGAGCAACAGAGGTCACGTTGTCATGATGACCCGCACACAAAGAAGACACCACACAGCTGTTGAGTAAATTCCATGGTCGTCACAAGAACTTGTCGGGGTCACTGCCAGCTGAGCCCTCAACTGACGACAGGAATGGATGAGTGTCCCAGTCAGACTGTGAATGTTCCTCACCTTCCCACTCCACCTCTCCTGCTCCATCCATTTGACCCATCGCAACCCCCACCCCCGGGCCCCGCCCTCCTCAGCCCCACCGTCTCTTCTCTCATTTCCCTCCCATGTCCAACTCTCTTCTCTGAATCTACTGACACCGAGTGTAAACGGGGAACTCATCAAAAGTGTGGATGTGTGGAAGCATGGAGATGTGAAGAAGAGAAGAGGAGGTAGTGAGTGAAAAGGATAAAGAGAGGAGTGGGGGAGGAAAGGCCGGGAGATGTCGACAGTAAGGTCCATTACGAAAGCAAGGAATGAAGTCTTCCAGTTGCGTGTTTGATCAGCACTGCAGGCAGTGGAACTTCCTACCGCAAAGGACTTTGACTTCTTTTGTCCTATATTGTGTTGCATCTCTCTCTCTCTCTCTCTCTCTCTCTCTCTCTCTCTCTCTCTCTCTCTCTCTCTCTCTGCACTGCACTGTTATAGCCATATTGTAAACAAGATTTATGCACAGACTGACGAGCATACTTGCAAATCAACGGCATGGGGCATATTGAAGGAGTTGACAGACGGTGGAGTTAAAGATTTTTTTAAAATTTAGTCTCATATCTTTGGCGTACACAATACACATTCTTTTGGACTCAAAGATGAATTGTTACCCACGAAACTTGCAATTCATTTATTCATCTCTAACTCATATTCACCGACATATTCCTTGGACCCATTGATAACAGTCCCAAATCTGAATCGCCTCTGCGGGTGATATAATTGAAAACAAAATGTGCCTGCGTGGCCTGTATATCCAGTAGAAGACCGAGACTCACCCGGTTTCTATGGTAATCAATGCAAACACGCCCAGCAAAGACTCAACCATACCCTCCTTGAAAAAAAAAATGTTCGCAAGGGAGTGGATGGATGGATACGGAGGCAAGAGGGAAAGAGCGGAGGTCTGCTGCCTTGTCAAAAGACGATTATTTGCATTTGGCATTCTAGTCACTGTACGGATTTCGTTCAGTCTGAGTGGCAATTCTAACGTGATCCATCCGTCACTTGGAGATGTGGAGACACTAAGAGTGGGAGCGCGCAGTGGTACTTCAAGCACTGTATCAAAGTGATACTGAGACAAACAGCACCTATGTGTGCAGCACTCAAGATTTTTTTTTCTGCCTGCAGCGAAGCACTATAGAGCATCTCATTTAATCATTTGTTGTTATTTGCGTGTTTGTTAATTAGATCATTCGTTCGTTCAAATATTACTTATTTATTCCTTAATTCATTGATTTATTTACTTATATTCAGCTGTCTTCTCTTACAGGTCCTACACCAACATTACTGCTCCCCCATTCGCACCACATACATCTCCACCCAAGTGTACCCTGTCACTGCCGCAGTAAAGCAGCCTGCAAGGGATGATCAGCCTAAACTGGTTACAAAGCAGCCCAGCAGATGAGAGACGCTGCACTGCAGCTGGGTCACTTCCGCTGGTGTTCAGTGATGCCTCTTCTATTCCAGCATACGCCATGGCACAAACTCCAAAGCCCCATTTTGACGACAGTAATTGCCTAGTCGAGGAATATGCGCAATGAGTGAGCGATAGTAGTGTGTGTGTGTGTGTGTGTGTGTGTGTGTGTGTGTGTGTGTGTGTGTGTGTGTGTGTGTGTGTGTGAGAGGAGAGAGAGAGAGAGAGAGAGAGAGAGAGAGAGAGAGAGAGAGAGAGAACAACCTTCTGTAAAGAAAGGTTATCCAGTTACAAAGACTTCAAGTTAGTAAACCACATGCACACACACACACACACACACACACACACACACACACACACACACACACACACACACACACACACACACACACACACACACACACACAGACGCTTGCGCTTGCGCACATGCTTGTTACATATGTATGCTTTCTATCTCTCTCTCTCTCTCTCTCTCTCTCTCTCTCTCTCTCTCTCTCTCTGTCTGGTCTGTCCGTCAATCTATCTATCTAAAACAAAACAACAACAACAATTTCAACATTATTTACAACAACAATGTCAAGACCAGCTATCTAACAACAAGAAATGCAGCAACAGCAACAATACCATACCGTCTCAGCTTTACCATACAATGAATTTAATAATCACAATCTGTAGCCCACACTCCACCCCCCACACCTGCTCTCCACTTGTCAGTCTCCCCACCCTTCTTCCCGTAGGATATACGTTCCGTAGGATATACGTGCTATGCCCTTCCTGTCCCGTCGCCCACTCCCCTTATCCCCCTGCAGGCATGGATAAAGCAGCATCACTCTGACAGGTGGTAATGAAGCCATCTTTCCATGCTTCCGTTAGTGCTACATCTCTGACGCTACATCCGTATGGGCGTCACTTAGCCTACAGCCTAGGTCTAACGGCTTGTTGTGTGGGGAGTGGGGGAGGGGGGGGGGGGGGGGGAGAGGAGGGGCGAGGGGTGGGAGGGGCGGGAGGGGGGGCAAGGTTGGGGCGCAATGCTGAGGGGTTAAATCACCCAACCCTTAATCTGGAGAGTTGTGGGTTCGACCCCTGCCAGCGCTTGTTTCGTAAAATGTTGCATAGGATCTATTTCCTTCATCTGCAAGTCAAGCTACGAGCAGATCTATCAGAACCTGAATACACATCTGTGTGTGTGGGTCGCTTACACTCAGCAGCAGCCACATCTTTACACCTGTCGCAAATACAGATTACTGCGTTTATTTTCGGTACATTTGTCGATTAATCACAAACATGTATATTGTAATTAATGCACTGAGTACAAAATCCACCGCAAGAAAGGACATTTAAAACATAAATCCGATTTCCGTGATAAAACACAGCAATGTATCCTCCCTACCTGATGATGAATGCTTACCAAAGTATCGTCTGCGCAACGCGCGTTCAAGGAGGAGCGGGTCGCTGCGTCTATCTGCAGTATTCTAGGTCACTAGGAAAGAGAAACCCTGAGAGAGCTACGGAAAGTACAGTAAACAGCATTTCCTGTGCGTGGGAATTTCGCTGGAGGAGCGCGCTACCTGGAACTGGCTTTGATGGACAACACGTGTTATGCTCACGGCTGTGGGAAAGAATGAGAAGTCTACATCCATAAGGGAGAGTGCATCGCTGATAGCTTATGGTCAGCTGCTAGCGTAAGGAGCCTGCGTATGTGTGCATATATATACAAATCGCATGCCCATGTATGTTCACCTGCAGGCCATGTCAACGTTCAGTACGTTCTGGAGCGATCTCACAACCATCAACTCGACATCAGAACGCTCTAACCATTCGACTAGGGCTTCTCTATTAAAGGGATTTTTCTGGTTCATTATCAGTTCATTTTAAGGGGAACGCAAACAACAAACGGGAATGACAGTCTGTAATAGGACGTCCAGACAACAACCCGCATGCACAGGAAATAACATGGAACTCCAGTTTCATTCGACTGCACAAGCATGTATTGTTCCTAGGCTTCACTCTACCTACTTATAGACTCTATGTCCATTTTACACTGCATATTTACACATATACTCGCTTAATTCATGCTTCCTATGATAAGATCTTGCAGAAAACAATGTTCCAGGAAGAAAACAAATCTGTATAAGGGAGGCAATCTCTACTAGGAGGTCAGTCTAGCATCACAGCACAACCGATCCTAAAGACCATGTGGGAGACCTCAAAGATTATAATTGCAGCAGTTGTCTCCCTTTCTTGCAGTTGAGGACCAGTGCCTGGGTTGCTGCAATCGGTTCTGTTCTCTTGTCTAGACAGACAGAAAGAAGAAAAGAAAAAAAATCTTTACAGAGAGAAAGTTTTATTTCAGAGTTTAATCTACCATACACAAAAAAAAATAACATTTCATATAAAAGTATTTACTCCATCCCCATCCTCACCTCTCTAAGAAACAAGCAAACAAACAAACAAACAAAAATTCAGAATAAAAGCAGAGAGCCTGAAGTCGAAAATAAAATTTAGTACAAATAAAAAGTAATAATGTTCCAGGAAAGAAATGTTCAAGATGATGCGTACAACCGAAAGGGCTTTAAGAGGTCAGCGTGTTCTGACTGTAACGGGTAATAATTCATTTTGTCTGTTTGCATTCAGTTTGCTTTGTTTTCTCCTTCTGCACTTTGTTTTTACTTGGAACACTGATGGTAGGGTGAGCGCGCGCGCGCGAGTGTGTGTGTGTGTGTGTGTGTGTGTGTGTGTGTGTGTGTGTGTGTGTGTGTGTGTGTGTGTGTGTGTGTGTGTGTGTGTGTGTGTGTGTGTGTGTGTGTGTGTGTGTGTGTGTGTGTGTGTTGTGGGTGTATTTATCTCTCTGTCTGTCTATCTGTTTATATATACACCTCTCTCTCTCTCTCTCTCTCTCTCTCTCTCTCTCTCTCTCTCTCTCTCTCACCACGTGCACACTTTCCTGTTTCCCCCATTCCACTGCAAGTTAGAGAAGCTGACTGTGACTAGTCTGAGAGGTCTACATACATATACAATTAACACAGGATCAATAGCCATGAACGTGGGCTCACGACAAGCTGGTCAGATCATCTCCTTTGACTTACCAGATATGCCTCTCAGCAGCTAACCGGATGTGGACCAATATCTCCTTGGAATGACAATATGGAATTCCCAAGACATCAGGAGAGATTACAGTCCTCAAAAGAGAGAGAGAGAGAGAGAGAGAGAGAGAGAGAGAGAGAGAGAGAGAGAGAGAGAGAGAGAGAGAGAGAGACAGACAGACAGACAGACAGACAGACAGACAGACAGACAGACATAGACAGAGACAGAAAGACGGTCGGAAAGACGGACAGACAGACAGACTGACAGACAACAGACAAAGAGACAGAATATGAATACGAAAACTATTTCAAGTTGAGACCAATCCCATATTGATCTGGTAGCACCCACAATACCGCTTCCCACTGCAATCCCCTAACCACCTCATGCCCCATAAAACAACGCTAATATTTGTCATCATAGACGTGTTCAAAGAGAAAACAGCCACATACGTACTATGCAAATACATTACGGACTACTGTACGTATTGGTGCTTTGTACGTATTCATAGCAAGATCGAAGATGACATTTTCATTTCTTGTTGCCAAGACTGAATTTACTTTGAAATACAAGGATCAAAATAATTTTCAGTCTAAGGTATCACTGAAAACCAAAAAGATATAATGAAGTGCTTTATGACAACTGTTACAAGAAACAGACTTGGAAGAGTGTGAAACCACACACATCTCATTAAACATGTTAAGAAAATTAATCAAAGAAAACCAGCAATTCTTAGAAGACAAAATTGCCCTAGATGCAGCAGGTTTGGCACTAAACCACATAAAAAAACAATAACAGTTCAGAAACCGACGGACTTAGTGCAGTGTTCTTTTTTTCAGCAGATATGGCCTTTTTACACTGAGAGCTTTAAATGAAGCATCTCAGGATGAAGAACTGTCCACAACACAGAAACGACGTCAGCAGCAACGACGTCAACAATGACATAGACGATGGTGATAATGATGATGATCAGACAATCCCAAGTTTCTCATTTTGTAAGTGCTGTGCATATTCTGTTATACAATTTGTGGTCGTCGGGCCTTAAACACAAAACAGTTTCACCCATGAACCATAGTTCCTACCAAAATAAAAACACACGCCCACCGAATATCGTAGAGTTTGGTTTGTCGTTAACAGAACTGGCACAATCAAGACTCTCCAGAAAGGAATGATCTGTCTGGCACCACAGCCATTCATGCTTAATGCTAAGAATATGCCCATTCTTTCATACCATCATCATTCAGACTCCTCGGCTGAAGCTTTCCCCTTTCTCAGTCTGCTGACCCTCGCTCTGAAACATGTGCTCATTAAGTTATCCGACAGTTAAACCGATTTGGGTTAAAGTTAACGAGGAGAAAGCGAGACAGGTGAAGCCCAGTTCAGTCACACAGGGCCAAGAGAAATGAAGGCGTGACGTCCATTTCAGGTCGTCTGGTTGTCGACGGAGTTACGACTAATCATGTTTGTCTGGTTTTTTTTACCTCCACCGAATCTTGCGTCCCATTCCAGGGTCATACTCCCACGCTGCTCATTGTGAGTCCCCCTTGCCTAGCCTCATCCCGTGTAGGTCTGACACAGACCTAGTCTTGGGGGTGGCTTTACACAGGGAGCGAAATATATCACGTTGTGGTGATGCCACCCACACGAGAAGACACTGCACGGCTGCTGAGTAAATTCGATGGTCGTCGGCAGAGCTTGTTGGTATCTAAAACAAGTATGACATCACAGACTGGGCTCCCACTGTCGACAAGAATTGACTGGTTGCAGAGTCAGACTGTTAGTGCTCCTCAGCTTCCTACCTCATATCTCCATCTCCCTCCCTCAGGCTCCACTCTCTCTCCCACTTTCTCTTCTGTCATCTCCCTCCCATGTCTCACTCTCCGCCCTGAATCTGCTGACACCAAAGACTCTAACGGGGAACTCATCGAAAGTATGAATGTGTGGATGAGGGAGACACAGAGAAGGGAGATGAAGTAGTGAGCAAGACGGGTAAACGGGAGTGGGTAGGGAAAGAACCGGCCGGGTATGTGGAGACTGACGTCATCACAAAAGTAGGAAATAAAGTCTTCCAGTAACACAGCAGGCGATGTAACTTCGTACCACAAAGGGATTTCCCTTCTATTTAATTGTACTCTATTGTGTTGTACCACTCTCTCTCTCTCTCTCTCTCTCTCTCTCTCTCTCTCTCTCTCTCTCTCTCGCATCTCACACACACACACACACACACACACACACACACACACACACACACACACACACACACACGCACGTACGCACGCACACACACGTGCGCGCGCGCGTGCACAAGCACACACACGCACACACACGCACACACACACACACACACACACACACACACACACACACGCACGCACGCACGCACGCACGCACGCACGCACGCACGCCACACACACACACACACACACACGTGCGCGCGCGCGTGCACAAACACATACACACACACATATACACGCGCGCGCGCGCGCGCGCGCGCGCGTGCACACACACACACACACACACACACACACACACACACACACACACACACACACACACACACACACACACACACTGTGCTGTCATAGCTAGATTGTAAATAAAATATATGCCCGTATGTGACGCACATTCTTGTATGTCTACAGAATGAATCTCGATGAAAGAGTGGAGAAACAGTAGAGGTAAAGGTCATTATTTCTTTTTTTTAATCTCGAATATCTTTTGTATACAATACATATCTTTTGGATTTCAAAGTCACAAGTCATTTGTTCGTCTCTAACTAATATTCACAGACATATTATTTGATCAATTGGTAACGAACCCGAACTTCTTTTGCCTCTGTGGGCAATGCCATTGGTCATAGTGTGTCTGCGTGACCTGCATATCCAACAGAAGAAACTCAACAGTTTTATATGGTAAATTAGCACAAACATGCTCAGCAAAGGCTCAACTGGGTGGGGGTCTGCTGACTTGTCAAAAGATTGTCTTGCAGCTTCTCTCGGCTTTGACTGTCTGACGTCATGAGTCTCCGGGATGGAGACCCTTCCTCTCCTAGGTGAATGTCTTGGTTTGATGTTGTCGATGCTTCTGTAACTTGCTTTTTTCTAGGAAGGGGTGTTAGCCCTACGCAAACCCGTTTAACCTCCGGGAGAGTTGGTCTACATTAGTCTGACCTGTACTCTTCGACCTGTCCAGCTTGGGTGGCCCTACCAGGAGCATACGCTCCCGCTGGCATAGCTCTCTGGGTCACAGAGGTACACAAGCTCCCACACCACGACAAGGAGTAGACCGTGTGGAAGGAGCCCCCTACTGATGCGACAATAATTGCATCGGTGTGCGTCTCCTTACGCAGGATGTCACCATGTCCGTCCAACAACAGTTGCCATGAAATCGCCGATACCGGTGACCAGGACACGAAGGACACGGACGTGGGGAGGAAATTGCAACTGAGGTTACCATATGAGCAGGCCTGAAGGGACACGGAATTTGACACTTTTCTTTTCAATTCTGATTGATCAGGATAAGGACGATGAAGAATCTCTGTTGAGTTCTATTCTTGTCGGAGAGTGAATGACAGTGATGTATTTTCCACTTACTTTCCTAATATATCCGGACGTCAACCAGCCCAAGAGATATCGCGTCCTGCGGCGCTGGTCAGGATATTTTTTAGCAAGGCGTTATAATATGTATCCACGAAGAGGATGAAACACAGATGTGTGGCCCCAATTTTCCACTTGAACCCATTCAATGGAAGTCTCGCTATGAGCTGATCGAGCCAGAAAAATACCGCAAATAAACGGCTCTGGAACCAGCAGCTGTGGCGGAGTAGTAAGCCTCTCGGACTCTCGGCTGAGAAATCGTGGGTTCGATTCCCATCTGGGCCGTTTATTTGTGGAAATTTCCTGCCCGACCGGGTCCTACCAAGAGTTGAGTTGGTATTGGTTCAGTTGGAAGACTGGCACCACACAGCAGAGTGTCGTCCACACTTAATGGATAAGTCTATGACAATATTGATCGAATTTCCCGACTAACACTGCAGCATCTGTATTTCTCGGGCCTGGTTGACTCCAGAATATATTATGAGAGTAAGCGTAAAGTACAGCCCGTTATGCACTTTCAGACCAGAATGGAAATCCATAGCATCATTTTCATAATCCTCATCTTTATCGATCACCATTAAAAACGTATTAAAATCTGTGGCCCTTCACGCCCTGATCTCATAGTGGTCTGAGCTTCAATATCTTCTCCACGTATGGCCTTAGGATGGTTCTGTCGGGGTCACCAGTATGGCAAATTCTTGGGGGCTGTCGTAGGAGAGACGCCCTCCGGATCGAGAGCTAACGTCAGGTGTGTCGTCGGTAGGGGGCTTAGTATGTGGTGTCCTGTGTGCGTTGGATCAGAACAGGCACCACTGAACACCAGCGAAGTCATCACCGGTATTTTTGTTTTAACCCACACTGACACATTCAACACATGTCCATTTCATCAACATTTATGCCTTCAGCATTACAGTCTTCTAACCCTGTCACACATTTCTTTCTAAATCACGCTGCTGGGTTTCTGCTGGGTTTTGGACATGTCAACCTTCATAATAGGGAGGAGGGGGTGGGGTAGGGGTAGGGGGAGTATTAAAACATCGGGTTCGGAGACTTGTAATTGAAGACACATCGCTCAAAACCTTTTCCGCATTTAGCGCATCAACCAATCGCGCATCACTGTGTGTCATATTGAGTCCCTGTGTGTAATTGTGTTATTGTGTCATTGTACGTCATTATGGGCCATTGTGTGTCATTATAAGTCATTGTGTGTCATCAGTCGACATATTGTCCTACACACCGTGTCAGTCACAACCTACACGGGTTTTAAAACCTATTGCTTCATGCCAGGGCCGCGACTGCCCCATTTTCAAGTGACCCCCAGTAAGTTTCAAACATACATTTTGTTCGGTGACTGTGCAATTTTTGTCTCCTGCTGATTTTTACAACGGAAGGTTTTACGATAGCAGGGCGGACCTCCACCCCATGCCAATTCTGCCGGGTTGTCTCTAACGTCCAGATTGCAGTGTGCATTGCTGGCCACAAGATGATAATAAACCACAGATGCTTTCTTGCCCAATATTCTGGCGGACTTCAAGAGTGGACCCGCTTC
>JADBJO010000162.1:970000-972500 GCA_016801955.1 Conus betulinus
GTGCGGATTCCATTATGCAGGGTGATAAAGGTGATAAGGATGGGGGACTTGTAGGGCCGTGATCACGACGTTGATGTGTGTGTGTGTGTGTGTGTGTGTGTGTGTGTGTGTGTGTGTGTGTGTGTGTGTGTGTGTGTGTGTTCTAGACAAAGATCATTACGTCAAAATGTCACTCATACCTTCAAAAGATAGTTTAGAAAAGTCATGACTGGAGGTGTTACAAATCGAGGGCTGACGTTACATGTCACACACCCTCTAGGCAGTATCATCGTGGCGGTATGCACATCATGCTTTGACAACTACAAACGTCTTCTTGTTGGGCGCATACCACCAACACGACTGTCTACGGAGCACGAGATACCACTACTTGAACCTACACGGATCGCACCAAGTTCGACCTACCCACTCACGTTGAATACACATCACAGAAAACTATGGTGGAGCACGGAAAAGCGAGCTGCGAGGGGTGGGGAGAAGAGGAGGTGGTGGTGGGGAGCGGGGTGGGGGGCGGACGGGAGATATAACTTGAACCAGCGTCTGCAAGTTGGAGAAATTGTTTTGGAGTATTGTCCCCAAAACCAAATGGAATTTAAGAGAGAGAGAGAGAGAGAGAGAGAGAGAGAGAGAGAGAGAGAGAGAGAGAGAGAGAGAGAGAATAAGAAAAATGGGGGATGGGGATGGGGAGGGGAAACAGTTCTTGAAAATTCTATATACAGAAACGTTAAAGAGGCTAGCTCAATTTGTTCAGTGTAGTGGGAGAGTCTCTGTGGTAGTGCCTGTTCGAAAAAGCAACATGTAATGTATTTTGAATGGGTAGCTTGATTAAGCTCGATTGGCGGAAAGACACTGTTTACTCTGTGCACACACACACACACACACACACACACACACACTCCCGTAGTGTTTACAAGCACATCTCACATTGGATACCTGTTGTTAGCACACACACACAACTTAAAACATCAATGTAAAGCACATTTCATTCCTCTTCGACCAGACCAATGTAAAGTGTAATTCTTCCCAGACCCACATTTTGTTATCGCCTTTTTGGCGTTGGTCCTCTCCCTAGAAGTGGAGTGTCGTTTCATTAATCACAGGCAGATATGACTTCAAACCTACTTGCTCTATCCGCTATGGCAAGATGTAATAGTATACTTTGTCAAATTCTGCAATATCTGTGTGGATTGAAAGTTCAGTAGGCGGTAATTAGTATTTTGAAAGTATCATAACAAAGTAGTCGGTGCATAGTTTGTTGATAGCGTAACAGCCGAAGATAAACAAATACACATTGGTGATTCACTTTACGCCGGTACGATTTCACTATTTAATTCAGATGTGAAGATCACTGTTTGACTAATAGACAGGCCACATTTCCTTTTTTTTTTCTTTATATGAGTGACGTATAGTACGTTGGAGGCAAATATCAATTCGTATGGGGAAATTAAATATGTTCTTATCTTCGTGAATGTTACCCCGTATTTTTTTTTTTTTAAAATCAGAGTCCATGCTCTATTTAGCATTTTTTTTTTTCTATGCGCAAACATTGAAGATGTTCGTGTATCTTGCAATGTTTTTGAATTACTTTAAACGACTTAATGACTGCAGGCAGAAGTTGAAACATGAAAATACATTTTGAAACACTTGGTCGTCAAATAAACAAAAACTGAAACAACAACAACAACAACAACAACAACAACAACAACAACAACAACAACAACAAACGAATGTGACGTGCTTCGACGCACTGGTCGTTTTCACAGAGGGAAATTTGAAGATAAATAAGCAAAGGAGGAAAAAAATGTGCAGACGTCTAATAATCGTTTACTTGCACTTATTCCCTCCTCGCTACCTCTCCCCCCCCCCCCCCCCCCCCCCCCCCCCCCCCCCCCCCCCCCCCCCCCCCCCCTGGTCACCTTTACATGAATTTGTCTTCGTCGTTTGCTTGTTTGTTTTTGTTTCGCCTGAAATAGACTAGTGGCTCGAGACTTGTGACTTTAATGTTTGTTCATTTATCCGATGGCCCAGCATCTCAAGACTATATAGTTACTTTCTTAAAGATGTGTCCATAAATGTGCAAGAGCGTTGCCTTATATTATACTAAGTGTTCTGTTGCATTACTTGGTCGCTGTGTTAGATTTACTTAGGTGAAATCCCATACTGCTGTTTTCTGGACAGAGGCCATCACCTTCGCACAGTATCAACCACATTTTATTTCTGCCTAATTGTATTTTTGTTACCTATGAAAGAGATACTGTTGTTGCTGCTGCGGCTGCCGTTGCTGTTGTTGTTGTTGTTGTTTGCCGTCGTCGTTGATTTACATAGTTTTTCGCCACAGGTGACAGTTTTTTCTACATGCTGCCATAGGCTTTGTTAGGTGGCTGAAATGTATACCTCAGTGTACCTTCTCGTACAATAGATAAGCACACAGACTGTGCGGTAATGTCAAGTACAAAGTCAGGAAGCGGGCGCCGGAAGGAGGGGAGAGCGAGCAGAGGAGGGA
>JADBJO010000162.1:992500-1010170 GCA_016801955.1 Conus betulinus
CGCTAAAAACACTGAAAAGTCGCAAGGCTGCGGTCCGGATAAAATCACAGGGGAATTTATTAAAAATGCCTGCACATCAAATTTGGTAATGGAATTTTAGTAAGTTTTTTTTTAATTCTCTTTTTGATAGAGGAATGTATCCTGAAAGTTGGTGCGAGTCAGTTGTTGTGCCACTATATGAAAAGGGCAATATTACCAGTCCAAAACAACTATAGAGGAATCTCGTTGTGCAATGTTTGCAGCAAACTGTATAGTGCAATTATTAATAAAAGACTTCACGTGTGGGTTGAGGACAATAACATTACAGGTGAGTTTCAAGCTGGGTTTAAACAAAATCGTTCCACAATAGACCATATGTTCACGTTGTTGGCTTTCATTCAAAAACAATTTTGTCTGAATCGTAAGTTGTATGTTGCTTTCATCGATTTTTGAGAAAGCGTTTGACTCTATTAATAGAACCATACTTGGGCCTGTTTTGTTAAAAACGGTATTCATGGAAAGATGTATAGATGCATTATGAGTATGTATGACTGTGTAAAGGCAAAGGTACGATGTGGTGCTGCTTTAACTGATTATATTAATTGTACATCAGGTGTTAAGCAGGGTGATGTATGCAGCCCAGTTTTTTTTTTCATTCATTCATTAATGAGCTAATTTTGGAGGTGATAAACGCTGAAAGACATGGTGCCCATTTTGTAATGATGTTATGGCAATATTCATTCTACTTCTTGCCGACGACGTTGCATTAATGTCTGAGACAGGAATAGGCCTCCAAACTCAATTAAACAGTTTGCAAAGGGCAGGTAATTCACTCCAGCTGAAAGTCAATTTAAGTAAAAGTAATATAATCGTTTTCAGAAAAGGGGGTTACCTTTCCTCTCGTGAAAAATGGACATATATGATGGGGCGAATATGCCTGTTGTATATGCATATAAATGTTTAGGTGTACATTTCTCTACGCGATTAAGTTTCACTTTCCCATGTAAAGATATTGCTTGCAGAGCCAAAAATGTACTGCTATGTTTTATGAAGAAAGTTGTCGAAGCTGAATAATGAATCTCTTGCTTGTTTTTGAAATTGTTTGATGCTCAAATCCTGCCTATGCTACAATATGGGGCTGAACTGTGGGGTCTTGATGCTGCCGCTGAACAATGCGAAAAGGTTCATTTATTTGCTTTGAAAAAGTTCTTGGGTGTATCGCCACAATCCAAAAAACGATCTGGTGTATGGAGAGACTAACAGATATCCCATATCTTTGTACTTCACTGTTAAATGTATCAAGTACTGGCTCAAATTAACTCAGATGGCTGAACATAGATTACCCCCATAAAGCTTATAAAATGCTAGTAGAACTAGATAATAGAGGCAAGATTAACTGGGTGTCACGTGTTAAAGCGAAATTATATGAATATGGTTTCGGGCACGTATGGCTTAACCAAGGTGTCGGAGATATGAACAGTTTTTCGTTCGTACTTTCAAAAAAAGACTAATTGACTGTAGGTGGCAAGACTGGAATTTTCATGTTCAAAACAGTTTCAGGTTTAGTTTTTATAGAACATTCAGTATTGTGCATTCTCTCTCCCAACGTGTATGTCAACGACTATGGACAGGCACTTGAAGTTTGTGATGACAAAATTTAGAGTGGGGGGTGATTTCTTGTTCATCACCGCCGTGAAGGACAAGTAAATGCCTCTGATCTGCTGTGTCCATTATGTCGACAGTCAAGAGAAGACGAAGAACATTTTGCATTAACGTGTCCAAAGTTACAAGATATAAGAGAAAAGTTTATTCCTTAAAAAAAAAAATTATACAAGACCTTGGTTATTCAAGCTTATTTTGTTAATGTCATTTCCAAAAGACAACACTGTAAAAACAGTTCGCAGTATTTTTATTCAAAACTTTCAAACGGAGAAGCATTTGTACATTGTAATCATTATTTTCAGTTTCACAATGCGACTTTGTTATGTTCCATGTACATCCCCCTTCTGAGGGGCCAAGGCCTGTAAGAATAAAACATCTGTCTGCAAACCTCGCGACTTTCCCTCGAGAAGTTTTGACATGGAAAAGTCAAAAGAAAGAAGGACGAACTCGGCGTCCAGACACTTGGAGTCAGATAGATACAGAAGAAAACAGTACTGTCACATCTGGAGAAATGTCTGAGCTTTGTTGCACCGTGACAAACAGCAGGTCGGACACCTTTGTCAAATCTGTGACCACAGGAGAGAGAGAGAGAGAGAGAGAGAGAGAGAGAGAGAGAGAGAGAGAGAGAGAGAGAGAGAGAGGTTAGTGTTGGCGTTAAAGTGGGGGAGGGGGGGAGGGAGGGGAGCGTGGGGCGTGTGTGTGTGTGTGTGTGTGTGTGTGGAACCTACGTGTCGTACCACTGGAGATGCCGAAATCTGTAGCATTTCTGGCGAATAGCACATAAATCCAGCGAATACCATCCTGAAGGCCGTGTGTGTGAACAGACTAAGGACGTGTTCATCTGCTGTCAGCATCCTGACACCAGCAGGCATGGGCTTGATCTGGATCCAGTGACAGTGACGACAAGATTCTTCATTTTATAACGGTGATTTTTCATACTTCCTGTTGCTTTTCCACGAAGCTACTACTAAATGACACAAAATATGAATCAAAACATGATTATGTATTAAACAACAACAAACAAACAACCCAAACAATAGCAACCACCACCGAGAAGCAAGTACTGACATTATCAGTGAAGAAAGCAAACGAAAAAAAGAAACTGAAAATATAACCCCCAAAAAAAACCGTTTGACAACAAGAAAATAACCTAGAATATTTCAAAATGTCTCTATGAATCAAACGAGAGAAAAAAAAAAAGAAAAAGGAAAAAAGGAGAAAGAACAAGAGAAAAGAAAAAGAGGAGAAGAAAATAAAGGCAAGTATATAAATAGTGTATATCCCTGTCAGCTGAGCGGGTCAACACTTGTATAGCTGTGCGCATGGGCATGAACTACAGGCCAGTGTAACACATGTAGCAGGCCAGTATGCCTTTCGTTACCTCCTCTTCTCTACACTGTCCGTCTCTTCAGTTGCTCTTCCGCCCATCTTCCGCCCATTCCCGCCCCTCTTTCCCCCTCCTTCCAACAGTCTACCCGCTCTCTCTCTCTCTCTCTCTCTCTCTCTCTCTCTCTCTCTCTCTCTCTCTCTCTCTCTCTCTGTGTCTCTGTCTCTATCTGTCTGTCCGTCCCTCCATCTGCCTTTCTGTCTGCCTGTCCGTCTCTCTCCTCTCTCTCTCTCTCTCTCTCTCTCTCTCTCTCTCTCTCTCTCTCTCTCTCTGTGTCTCTGTCTCTATCTGTCTGTCCGTCCCTCCATCTGCCTTTCTGTCTGCCTGTCCGTCTCTCTCTCTCTCTCTCTCTCTCTCTCTCTCTCTCTCTCTCTCTCTCTCTCTCTCTGTATCCGTCTGTCTGTCTGCCTGTCTGTCTCTCTCTCTCTCTCTCTCTCTCTCTCTCTCTCTCTCGCTCGCTTTCTTTGTCTGCCTATCTGTCTATCTGTCTGTCTGTCTGTCTCTGTCTCTGTCTGTCCCTCCCTCCCCCCCTCTCTCTCTCTCTCTCTCTCTCTCTCTCTCTCTCTCTCTCTCTCTCTCTCTCTCTGTAAAACGAAGCACATACGCTCTAGATCTTTTAGAAATGAAGATCATGGACATGGTTTTGTATCTCTATATTGATATGTGATGTGTGTGTGTGTGTGTGTGTGTGTGTGTGTGTGTGTGTGTGTGTGTGAGAGAGAGAGAGAGAGAGAGAGAGAGACAGACAGACAGACAGACAGACAGAGAGAGACGAAGAGACAGAGACAGAGATATATAGAGAATGCAGTAAACTATACGCAATATCTAAAAGAAAAAAAAAAATCGATAAAAACGTGGAATTGATCCCATGTCCCCACAGTAGGCAGCAAGTGCATTCTCCACGGCAATCTGCACCGCCCTGTGTGTGGCGAGTGTACAATGATTGCTTTAGAACCAACAATTCAATCTCATTGTGTATCGTTTTGTATAGACATATTAGGTGCAATAATAAGTAAACGAAGAATTTTTGTTATTGTTGTTCTTATTTGTTGTTGGCGTTCCAGTGGAATGGTTCTATAGTTGTTTTTAATCCGTGGATCACAAGGAGACTAACCCGCATTCTCCGGGTTGGGAGGAAGAGGAAATTGGTGAGGAGTTCCATTTTTTGCTGTTGCAAACCTGCTTTTATTTACAGCAGTGAAAGCTTATAGATCTGTGTATTTGCAGATACATTGTCTTACTGTGCAAATGTTCTTGAACAAATCGGTCCTAGGAATAAATAGCATTAACGTCAGTGAGTTCAACATGTTGGGTTTGTCTATAAGCAAGAAAAAGATACACCCGAAGGTGCGAGTGGGAGCCAGAGAAGTATGTCCTCAGCTGCCGAAACAACCAGCTGGGAGCAATCCTGCACCACCCTTGGAAGCCTGGTGAATTGTTTACCACTTCAATTCGGATATCACCTTTTTTTGTTGCTCTCGCTCCATTAATGCTATCTTGTCCGTAACAGAATAATTTCACAATGCTGTTTGGTTTTGCGATTTTTTTTTTTCTTTGATTGATATTTTGCGTATATTATGTTGATTATGGCTTAATTTGTCTATTACGCCAGAACATGTGTACAGCTGTGTCCTCGTTACAGCTGTGTCCTCGTTAATGGCTTAACACCCCAATCCCACCCCATCAGCCCCTCTCTCCCCCACCCCTTTTTCCCCTCTACCTTTCCTTTCAGTCCATATATATCACCCCCCCCCCTCCTCTCTCTCTCTCTCTCTCTCTCTATTTTCTGGCGCTCTATGTACTCATAAAGTGTGTTGAACGTGTTTGTGCGATTGTGAAAAAAAAATATAGTAAAAGAGAGAGAGAGAGAGACGAGAGAGAGAGAGAGAAGAGAGAGAGAGAGGAGAGAGAGAGAGAGGGAGAGAGAGAGAGAGAGAGAGAGAGATCAGAAAGAACTCAGAACTCGGAAAAAAAAAAAGTTTATTTGATCAAGGACTGAGATTTTGGGCAGAGTCTAATCTTTCCAATCTGTCCCCGAGGTGTCAAGTAGTAGACAGACTGACAGACAGACAGACACAGACAGACAGACAGACAGACAGACAGACAGATAGACAGACAGACAGATAGACGGACAGACAGACAGACAGACAGACAATGTTTGTATGCTCGTCTGTGCAACGGTATTGTCCATGTCTGGCAGAGGGGGAGAGTGAGAAACTCGTTCCTCAACAATCACAGTAGTGTGAGCATCACCATCATTACCCACCACCCGCCATCACCACCACCACCACATTATCACCACAGCTGTCAGCCACAGGTCGGAGCAAACAATTATTCTTGATTAAGGCCACAGTCTGCACGTGCAGTTCGTGCCATTCTTGTGGATACGGGCCAAACAGGTCACTTAGTGACCGGACGGCCAGACTATCTGGCGCTGTCCAGTATGAAGGGAAGAATTCGTGATGCTATGTGTCTCCGGTCAAGTGAACTCAGCTGGCCCTTGTGTGATGTTCCTCGGAGCGTGTGGACGTGAACCGAAAATATGAGTTCACAAAAGTAGGTATATGTGTGCTCTCGCTATTTAACAAGTATTATCGTGCAATACTATGTGTAGCATTACCTGTGATTATTCTTCTTGTAGCATAAGTAGTTCTGGCTGGTTGCATCAGAAACGAGTTGGAGTATTGTTATAATGTTAATGATGTGGAAACGCCTTTTCTGAACACTTCGTTAACAAAGAACATGTTTTATACACTAAATGAAGAAAACTTTTACTACAGCACTATCCGTAATACGGAAGCATTTTAATGGACTAAGTAAACTACAGTCGTGTTTCGCACACTATATGGAACATAACAGCAGTTTGTGTTCTCTAAAGTAAATGAAACTGTATTTCCTTTCACTGTCTGTTGCAAAGAAGCATTGCACAAGCACCTGGATTGCGATAGCAATTACTTGCACTATCAGTGACAGACGAACATTGTCGTACACAAAGTGGAGGAAGAAATACTGTATTGTGTTCCATCTGTTGCATTGCTTGCATCCTATAGTATAGTATAATTGTCCAAGACGAGAAAATCGTGATGACATTGCTTAAGTGAACTAAGTTGATGTCTTAGCCAGGCGTGACACACCCAAGGTTATTTCTGCACTCATACACGCATATGCATCCATCCAACATTCCACTGTCTCGGGAAATGGGGGGTGTCATGCATTCGCCTCTCTTATAACACGACTGAGAACAAAAAATATAGTTTCTACTCTACCCATAATTACACGTGAAAATCCAAATGCATAGAAAGGAATATAGTCAAAACATAAGAGATCAACACTTCCTAATCCCAAGTTATATACTACAAGGGCTTCTTACCTGGCCAGGTTTCCACACACACACATACACACACACACTTGCACACTACACCACAGTTCTTGAAACAAGTCACGACAATTTGCTTCAGCACTGAGTGATGGTGACGCCTTGGATCGTCTGACACCAGGTTCTAGGACTGGGTCTGTGTGGTCGTCTCTGGGGATTTTTTTTCGACGTAGAAATCTTCTTTTTTTTTTTTTTTTACCATTTCCGGGGTCTGGACTTGATTTTCGAGGTGGAGGTCGTCTTTTCTGCTTCACCCATCTCCGGGTTTCGCTCCCAGTCTTTCTTTCTCAGCTTGTCTTGGACGCCAAAGCTCCGTGTTGAAGACCTTGCTTCCACCTCTGTCGCCCAGACCACGTTTCTTTCGACCTTCATCTGTCCTGCTCACTCTTGTCTCTCTCTCGTGTCGTGATCTTCTCTCATTCTCCGTTCAGTTTATATAGGAATTTAACCAAAGAATCTTCCTTTGTCCCTGTTGCTTCTCTACCACTTTGATCACATCCTCTACGAATTCTCCAAGAACTGCATTCCTCCACACATCGCCATTTACACACATTTTTATACATAATAGCTTAGCAAGTAACTTCCCGCCAGTGGACATCGAAAATTCCTGAAGACCTCCGGGGTCACATTCACACAGTAATTATCCTATAGAAACTACGACTAAGCCGTCCACACGCATCTCAGCCATCCTGACTGCATAACCAGAACAGTGCCCTGCAGCAATGCCGACTGAACAAGCACATGGCCCCTGTTCACCATGGCAATGCGCTTGTTCTGGTTACCACCACGCACTTCAGCTGACTGAGCCACTAGCACTTAATGCTCCGAGGTCCTAGTGGATAAATTTGCCTGCCTTTCGCTATCAGGAAGTGTTACGGATGGAATGAGTGGTGTCTGCGGGTATCTGACTGTCTGACTCTCACACAGAAATTATGGATGCATGCACGACTTTTCCAATTCACATACACACCCCACTCACCCGAACATTGACAGCAAGGCAAACAGAACAACATTTTTTTGTTTTATGCTGCCCGAGCCATTTCAGACAAACATATATAATAAATGCAAGAACATCAATAGTCGGCACGCCAAACCACAAGGCGTACGCCAAAAACAATATATATATATATATATATATATATATATATTATATATATATATATATATACATATATATATGTATATATATGTGTGTGTGTGTGTGTGTGTGTGTGTGTGTGTGTGGGTGTATATATATATATATATGTATGTATATATATATATATATATATGTATGTATATATATGTATGTATGTATTAACACTTCAAAGTACGCCAAACAGGGCGCACGACACAAAAATAACTCTATATATATAATTCGCTAACTAGTCTGCTGGTTCCAACGACGATGAAGGCGGCGACGACGACGACGACGAAACGATGAACAGGACGAAGAAGACGAGACGATGAAGATGACGAGACGACGCGATGAAGATGAAGACGACAACGTCTACAGCGTCAAGTCTGACACAGAACTTAAGAGCTGTGGCTCAAAGACACTAGCACACTCACGTCGTCTCTTGCCGGCGACAATGCGGACACTCTCACACAGGAGCTCTGGCTCACACACACACAAAAAACACAGAACTCAGCGACGGCCTAGCCAACAGGTCGCTGGTTCGAAAGTCGGGAAGCGGCGCTCTGGCTTGGCAGCAGCGGCGTCTCCAGCCCAACTGGCTCAGTGGGTAGTCGGGTCCCTGGGCACGCGCAGTGGCAGGTAGGGTAGTTTTGTCGGCACTCAGGCCGATCTCTTCACACCGACGCAGGGTGGAGAGACAAGGGGAGTAGACACAGCTACGGCCCTGACGCTCAAACGTGGCAGCTAGTGCCCCTCAGTCCAGGGAACACTTCTGCCTGGGGGGGGAAACTGACTGCCACCCAAACACAAGCTGAGTCCCTCTTCGGCCTCTGGAAAGTTGTGTTGCCAGAATTACTGCAGACAAACGTTTTCTGCCTAACGGTTCAACTCACCAAGTTTTAAACAGTGCGCAGGTGAGTAGCAGTCAGCTAAACTTTTCAACCGGCTTCCGGACGACTACCTTCCGGTTAGCCCGGTTGCATGAAAAATTTGTGGACTGGACGGGAAACGGACCGTCACAGGAAGGCTCCCAAGTCGGAGTGGTCCTCGCCCCGCCTTAGATGCCAGCTATCACAGTTAGTTACCTGAAAACTCGTCCTTCTTCACACAGTTTGAATGTCTGTGCTAGGTGTGTGCTAGGCGAGGGCGCTACTGCTGATCGGCCGATTACGAATTACCTATTCTCTACCACGCTCGAAATAATTCGTCCTAAATCGCTTAAAGATTTCGCTCCCTTGACAATAGTCTAGTTCTAGTCTAGTCTAGTCTAGTCTAGTCTAGTCTAGTCTAGTCGATGGATGGAGAGGTGGATGGACGGATATACGCCTGGGCATTGTACTATGGAGGGCAGGCTGGTGCCCATGCAGCTTGTCCCCCTCTCACACCGATCATCTCTCCCTTGACACTGAGGTCGACAAGAGGATCAGGAAGACCGCGCCACAACACTTGTTCGCCTCACACAGGATGTGGACAAATCCCAAGCTGACCTCAAAGACAAAGGGTGGACGTGTATAACACCTGCGTTTTTAGCACCTTGCTGTATGGCAGTGAGGACATGGACCATGCATGCTCGCCAGGAGAAAAGGCTCAATCCAATACTTTTCACATCAGAAGCCTTCGGCGTATCCTCGGCATCTCCTGGGCAAGACAGGGTGACTAACACCCAAGCCGAGTACATGTACACCTGCTGGGATAGCGTCGGCAGTGCATTGGCTGGGCCACGTTCACCACAGGAAGAGATGGTCTCTTCCTAAAAGACGTCCCTATGGAGAGCCTGCCACAGGACAGAGAGAGCATTCGCCACCCGCAGCTGAGCGACACAAATGTGTTTAAAGAAAAAGATACATGAAGGTGCTTGAGATCAACTCTGAGTCCTGGAAGGACCCGCAGCAGACTGCAACAGCTGGAGGAAGAAGCACTCTCAAGAAAAACAGCTGCAGATTGGCGAAGACAAACTGACAGCTGCTGCAGCAGAAAAGCGAGTAGATAAGTAATTATCCAGAGAACTGCAAGAAGGGGACCGCAGCCAACGAACTAGTGTTAACAAACAGATGTGACCGCTGCGACAGGTTGCCACTCTCGCACTGGTCTCTACAACACTACAGGCGACGCTGTTCGGGTCGAGCAGACAGCCCGGACAGATAGCTAAAACTTAGGTTCGGATATACTCTATCCATGGTCAGCGACCGACAGAGGCCTACATAGTCTAGTCTAGTCTAATTTAGTCTAGTATAGTGTAGTATAGTGCTGCATAGTATAATGTTTTTTTTAAAAGTATAATGTGTGTATAACTTCATGGTATGATAGTGTAGTGGACTGAAGTGTAGTGTAGTATGGCGTAGTGAAGTATAGTGTATAACTAATCGTTACTGACTCAGTACTCGAGATGATTTCCTTGGTGACACCGCATTACCATGGTTAATCACCAGTGTCTTATTTTATCAGCATAGAATTCTCATCGATGGGCCCCCCCTCTCCACTCCACGCCCTCCCGCTCTGCTTTTTACTCCACTGAACTGAGGCTGCAGTACACACCAGGTCAGCTGTGGTGTGTGGCAGACAACACATGCCGGGCCAGCCTCCAACCAGATGTGACAGCTTGCCTCAAAGACCTTGGCATCGTCTACAAGCTGCCGTGCGGTAGACGATCATGCCGGGAAGGCACACGGGGAAAAAAAAAAAAAAATTCGGAAAAAAAAAAAAAAATTAGTGTTATCTATGGTGTGCCTCTAAAGATCACGCAGCCTGCCTCCGAGAGATGTGCCACTCTTCCACCCTCAGGACCACGTCTCAGAAATCTTATACAAGTACCTGTCATGAAAACTGAAAACACGCAGATCTGCTGTGTATGCCACACTTTAAATGCTCAGTCTGTGGACCCTGCTATCCGATCACCGATTTCACCCAAGACGATGACATTGACGTAATGCAACTAATAGTATTATCTTTATGAAACACTTATATAGCGTCTATCCTCGGCTAGACACCAAACTTTAAGCGCTTTACAATCCGCATTCTCGTTTACACAAAGGGCTGCCTACCTGGGTAGAGCCGACTGAAGAGCTGCCTGCTGGCGCTTCTTTCAGTCGTTCCAGTGTCATACAGTCATTATCTTTCTCTCAATTTCCTTACTTCATTATTTCAATTTCTCACGCAAGGGTGCATACTATGTGCAACGTGTCATCCATACCAACGGCCAAACTGGCCTTCTCTTCCGAAAGTTGGTGATGGGATTTTACGTGTGTGCGCTGATGTTGTGCATGCGTTGACACACGGAACCTCGGTTTATAGTCTCATTCAAAGGATTGTTTGGGAAATGGAGTCAGAACCAATGTTAACTCCGAGCCGAGGGAAAAATCCCCCTGTATCGAAAACGGCCAAGCGGACATTTGAACCCACAACCCCAGGAAGGACTGTCTCTCTGCTCACTGCTCTGTAAAATCTCTTTCCTGTCCACTACGCTTTGTTCTAAGTGGCTCAGCTTTCTGTTAATGTGAAGCACACTTTCACTAACTTCATCTTGTTTACCGTCCACCACCTAACACAAAGAACACACTGAAAGACGCTACGTTCTTCAGTGAAACTGCCATCTTTATTTCAGTATTGTACATCGTCCATGGCAAAGTGATCATCGCCAGAGACATTATTATTCACTACGAACGAGACGACGCATCGAGATGCAAATGCAGCGAAATCGAGAGACATTATGTACATGTTTGAAACTGGTATGATCTGTGATTAACCCCGCATATGCATGGTCATATTCTAGACCTTGTGTGATCATGTGTCTGTCCTATGTAAACTAAATGTTGAAAACCTGTTAAGCACTGCACCATCAAACTTCTGCGCTACATCCATAAGACTGATAACTAAAAATTCAAATATGAATTAGAATGCATGATAACATCTGATATGTCTCTGTCTGATCTGAACTTTTCCCTGAGTAACCTGCTCGACAGACGCGCCCCCCTCCATCAGCTTACAGTCAGGGAAGACAAAGCTACGCTGGTACAAACACAGTTGCCCCACAACCGTCCCGGGTTAAAACGTAAACATCGCCAGGTAGAAAGGCGTTGGCGCTCCACTGGTCTCAGTGTTCATAAGCAGATGTTCAACTTTATGAAACGGAACATTGCACACTTCGTTCAAAAAGCTGACTGGTTTCTTCTCGACTCAGACCTCAGCCAGCAAGATAGTGTAGGGAACTCTATCGCAACATCAACCCAATTCTGGGCAAAACGAGGACTACTGTATGTCCCACCAATGAAGATCCCTCAAAACTAACTGATATCTTTTCGATTTTTTTTCCCCGAGACAAAATAGTCCCTATTTGTAATGCATTGGTCTTCACGAGTTACATTCATATATTCCGGCCCAACTCTGTGCCAAGGTTTTGAAACCATTACCACTCGATTTAGAAAGAGATTCCCCAGAAAAGCTGCAAAAAAAAATGTGATGTGAACTTGATTCTATCCGACTTCTCTTCTTTATGAGAATCCTGAATCCTTACTACCTGTCATCACAAATATTTTTAAAACGAGTCTCTCTTGTATCGCTGCGTCACTGATGAAAATCAGAGCTGCCATTGTGAAAACCTCTGGAAAAAAATCGTCGCTCGATCCAAATGAATTGAAACACTTCCGACCAATCTCCCATCTCCCTTTCTTGTAAAAAAATCTCGAGAAACTGCTCCTCCATCAAATATCCCATCACCAGCTTCTGATGAATACCTTTCTCACAGGAACTGCTCTCATCCTAATCTTGAATAATATTCTGACATCTCTTGATGACCCCAAAGTATCTGTTCTTCTTTCTCCTCGATCTGTCTGCATCTTTTGATACAGTTGATCACGAAATACCCCATTCTCGTCTGAGCACAAACTTCGGCATATGCGACATTGCACTAAATGGTTTAGATCGTATCTGTCAAACAGACAGCAGTTTTTCATTATTAATGAGAAACGGTCTTCTAAAATGTCATCAAACTTTGGCATGCCCCAGGGGTCTGTGCTAGGTCCAGTGCTTTTCACAATGTACACAATGCCCTCTGACTGAGATCATTAATAACCATTCTATCTGTGTGTGATTTTTTCCCGGCCGAAGAAGTATGTGTGTGTGTGTGTGTGTGTGTGTGTGTGCGTTGTGGTGTGTGTGTGTGTGTGTGTGTGTGTGGTGTGTGGTGTGTGTGTGTGTGTGCGCGCGCGCGCGCTTTGAATTAGAAATTATAAATTTATCATTTTTTTTCTGTAATATACGCTTGGGCTCTCGCGAGGTAAAGCGCTCTATAAACATCCTTTTACATTACATTACATTCTGTTCATCATGAAATGTTCGCCGATGACACTCAGCTTGAACATTGTGGATAACTATGACACTCTCGTCGAAAATCTTCAAGATTCTGTCTCTGATATCAAACAGGGGATGTCTAAAAATAAGCTGAAATTAAACGATGATTAAAACTGCGTCTCTGATATCAAACAGTGGATGTCTAATAATAAGCTGAAATCAAACGATGACACAAAACAGAAGCTATCTGGTTTATAAAACAGCCCCAAGCTCAAAACCCCCGTCTTCATCCGTCAGCACTCCTAGTCTCCACTAAGATCTCATTTGTGTGTGTGTGTGTGTGTGTGTGTGTGTGTGTGTGTGTGTGTGTGTGTTCTGTGTCTGTGTACGCAATTGTGTGTTGACGTCTTCGCCTTTCCTTTTTTTTTTGTCACCAGCCAGTGCGTCAAGACAAACAGAAGTCAGTCACCACTAGTTTTGTGTTCGCCCCCGGCAATCATCAGTCTTCAACCTCCACCATCCTCACCTCCTCCCTAGCTCCCCAACCCCATCCGCACAACTCTCCCGTCCCATCCTTGCTCCCTCCCTCCACCCCACCTCCCCTCCTCTCTTCCCGCTCCCTTGCTCCCACTTCTTTCTCCATTCCTCAGGCCAGTGTCAACTCATCAGTCATGTCATGATGAAGCAGGGGAAAGTCTTCTCTCTTCCCAGCTGGTCACACGCCACATGATTATCATATTGCACTAAATCACTATATAATTACTATCAGCATTTTGGGGACCTAGCATAAGTTTTGAGCAAGCATTTGATAATAAACTGATAATCGATCAAAAGAACAACCCTCCACAAATCATTTCACTTAAAAAAAAAAAAAAATTCCACCGATGACATCATTCACAATTTTCAGATACCGTGACCTTTTCCTTGGCTGACGTCAACATTTCAGGGCTTTTTCATTCAAACGTGACCCTATCTTGCGCCAGCAAGTTCCTCCCAACAGTCCCATTCCTTTCATTTTAATCTGTCTGCATAGAACCACCTGGCCAGTACCTTGATGGGCTCATGAAAGAATAGAAGGAGTCAATAGAGCCACGTCGGTATCGATAGATCCCGAGGGCACGAGAAGCAAAGAAAACCCGCAAGTGTACAAGAAAGGAAACTGCTGTGTCATTTAAGACCATTGTTCCAATATGGGGCATATTATTAAAATGTTTATAATAACAATTATTCCATTTTCAGATGAAAAATATTGGTTACCTTTTCAGTTTAATTATCTCCCCTGTACTAGTTGCATTGTGATGATTTTAATGCTAAATTAGTTCCAAGTAAGCATGAAGCGTGCACACAAACATAATTCTCTCTCTCTCTCTCTCTCTCTCTCTCCTCTCTCTCTCTCTCTGAGATTCATAAAACAAATCTTAAAGTCTGATTTTTTTTTTTCTTAGCCATGATATTCAACACTCGATTTTTTTTGTACTAGCTGACCCACAAACCCGTGGGAGAGGGTTCCTTAAGTTCATTGGTCAACAGGTGCAAATCGCTCGTTTCCTGTGTACCGATCGCGAAAAATGCTTACAGAATTCGACACAGGCTGCGAAGCCTACAAAGATGTGAGTGTATACTGCTAAAAGAGGCAGAGATGGAAAAGGGGTGCACGACATCCGTCTGCTTTTTTTCTATCTTGATAAAGATACATTTTTTTTTTCTGAAAGGATCAGACGTGGTCAAAAACTTTTTTTCTTTATATTGAATCTGTGGTGGCAATTTTTGTATATGCATCATGGAACACCAACATCGTCCGACTTGCAGACACAAAGACACATGACCACGCCACTACCGCTGTCCCCAACTGTCCCAAACTCCACCCCCACCACCCTCTCTCTCTCTCTCTCTCTCAGCACACACACACACACACACACACACACACACACACACACACACACACACAAACACACACATTGCATGCAGCGTGCTTTCGCGGGTGTGTTTGTCTGTGCCTACGTGCGCTCCGTGCTTGCATGTGCATGCGCACGCACGCACAAAACACATGGTGCACGCCCGCACCAGGAGACGAGGACCCTTGGCCTTTCCCCGAGAGAGCCCCCCGGACCGGGAGGGAGATTCGAGGGAGGAGAGAGGAGAGAGGGAGCTTCAGGACTTGGATTGAGGGAGAACTGGGAGGAGAAGAGAGGGAGACGAGAGAGAGAGGAGAGAGAGAGAGAGAGAGAGAGAGGAGAGAGAGAGAGAGAGTCTGTCTGCCTGTCTGTCTCCGTCTCTGTCTGTGTTGTGTGTGTGTGTGTGTGTGTGTGTGTGTGTGTGTGTGTGTGTGTCTTGCAAACAAGCGCGTTCTAGTACATGCTCCTTTTGTCTCATCCCCTTATCCTGATTGGCTCATATATGATTTGATATATGCATTGTTTCATATTTTTAGTCAGCTCTTTCTGTGTTTATATTGCACATATTATTAATGTGTTTGTGTCTTCTTAACATGATCTTTTTTATGAGTGGTCTCAGTTTTATTTATTCGTTGATCTCTCCAGTTTTGTCTATCTCTCTCTATGTCTTTCTGCCTCGTTTCGTCTCTGGCTCTGGTCTCCTCTCGGTCTCTCTCTCTCTGCTCTGTCTCTCGCTCTCTATCTCTTTCCAAAATTCCATGTCACTTTGCTAAATACCTTCATACCTTGTAAAAAATGATTTCATGTACGCTTTTTTCACTCTATCTTCTCTCTCTCTTCATGTCTGACTGTCTGTCTGTCTGTCTGGTCTGTCTGTCTGTCTGTCTCTCTCTCTCTCTCCTCTCTCTCTCTCTCTCTCTCTCTCTCTCTCGCGTATTATCTTCCCTGTATTATCTCTTATCGAAGTTTTTTCCCAAAGTGCCTTCATGATGCAGCTATAATAAGTGTGTGTTTCATGCAGTGAAATCAATTAAAAAAAAAAAAAAAAAAAGCAAAGAAGCAAGCAAAAGCGGTCATGTAATCATAAAAAAAAACATCAAATGAAAATAGAAGAGAAATGAAAAACAAAAAAAAAAAAAAAAAAAGAAGAATAATAATTAACAAACAAAAAAATAGAAATAAAAATGGGTCTGGGGAACATATGTAAATGTACTACAAACGTACAAGATTAGCATGTATGAAAAACAGACAATAAAATGAATATGACAAAGTACGTAGAGAGAGAGAGAGCGAGGAGAGAGATGGAGAGGACGAGAGACTCTTGATGGGAAGAGAGAGCGAGAAGGAGAGAGTAGAGCACGGCACACGTGGAATTTCATTTTTTGTGGAAGGACATGATGAAAATACGTAGCAGTATAGCAGTAGTAAAGGCATAGGAGAAAAAAGGGGGGGGGGGGGGGCGGGGGGGGGGGGGGGGGCGGGGGGGGGGGGGGCGGAGCGAGAAGAAGAGGGAGTAGAAGATAGGGGAGAAAGGAAGCATAAAGACAGAGAGGGAGACGGAGACGGAGGAGAGAGACAGAAGGGGAGAAGCAGGGGAGAAGAGAAGAAGGAAGAGCAAGAGAGAAGAAGAGGAGAAGAATAAATAAGTAGAAGAAGCAGAAGAAATAAAAGAGGAGAGAACGGGATGGGAAGGAGCAGGGGCTGGGGGGCGTAGGGTTTTTGGTACAGCATGAAATAGAAATTATACATTAATTGAAGGAAAATGTACAAAAGTACAATAATGAGCATTATAAAGTCCGAGTAAAATGGAACTGACCAAGCTGCTAAGGAGATTCGAACAGCACACCACGCACGCACGCACACACACACAGCCGAGAGATGGAGAGAGACTCGGAGACGAGGAGAGAGGGACAGAGAGAAGACGGATGGAGGGGAGAGGAGGAGGGGTGAGGGATGAGAGACAGAGATAGATGGAGCAGGGAGAGGAGAGAAGGAGAGACGATAGATGGGAGCAATGGGGATCGAGAAGAGGGAGAAGAAGGAGAGAGAGACGAGAGGGACTGCGGCGAAAGATGAGTCCGAGCGGACGAAAGAAAGAGAAACATGGACTGATTTGATGAGAGGAGGAGAAGGGAGGAATGGAAGAGGAAGAAGGAGAGAGAGGGGCGAGAGAGGAGAGAAGAGAAGGGGGCAGGGAGCCGGGCGGCCCTGGATGCCGCGGGTGCTGCAGAGAGAGGAGAGACGCCGGGACCCGGAGGTAGATGGAAGAGCAAGGGGGGTGGGACGAGAGAGATGGTGAGACGAGACGAATGAGAGAGAGGGAGAGTAGAGAGAGTTTGAAGTATTGTTGAATTTGAGTAAGGAGTAATACAATACCGTAAGAGATCGGAGCGCAACACAAAAAGGAGGGAAAGGAAAAGAAAGGTAAACTAGTAAACCCTAGTAAAAAGAAAGCGCAACAATCAATTCGTTGCGAACAGACTAGATAAGGGAAAGTCGTGTTCTGCTCTGAACTTGCATTATAAGGGACTATGTAACAAGCACCACGACAGGGGACTTCAGCAAGTTCGAAAAATCTGAAACGTTTGAGAGAAGAGATAGGGGGTTTTCAACTCTCATCTCTCTCTCTCTTCTCTCTCTCCTTACTCTCTCTCTCTTCTCTATCTCTATTGTTTCCTCCCACCCCTCCCTTCTATGTTCAAGGGCGACTTTTAAAACATGTGCGAACAAAGTGGAGTCTATATACAAGTATGCTTTTTCGCGCGAGCACAGATGTGTGTGGTGTGTGTGTGGATGTGTGTGTGTGTGTGGTGTGTGTGTGTGCGTGTGTGTACGTGGGTACGTGTTGCGTGCGTGCGTTCGTACACGTGAGTTATGTGTGTTTTTGTGTGCATGAATCTGTCGAAGCGCCGCATAGTGCGCACGTGAATGAGTAGTATGCATACGTGTCCTCTTCTCTACCTCTCCC
>JADBJO010000163.1:0-15000 GCA_016801955.1 Conus betulinus
TTGCTGCGGCCTACCTTGGGTACGCCACTGCAATTATTACAGTGAAAAGTCATATTTTAAAGGGTACCTAATGAGTAGATTTACAAGAAAATGTTTTCCACTGAATACATGTTGTCTTCCTGTGTGTATGTTTTGGTTTGTATTTTCCGTGCAACTGAAAATGTGTAACTTGTGTGCAGTGTTATCATCTTCTCATAAAAAAAAAATCCTTCACGGTTATATTGATGGGATTCACGGTTATATTGATATCATTTAGTTTCCTTCTTTCATAGCATTTAGTGTCCTTCTGTCATAGTATTTAGTGTCCTTCGTTCGTGGAATTTAGTGTCCTTCTTTCATATCATTTAGATTCCTTCTTTCGTATCATGTAGTGTCCTTTCATAGCATTTAGTGTCCTTCTTTCATAGCATTTAGTGTTCTTCTTTCATATCATTTAGTTCCCTTTCATATCATTTAGTGTCCTTCTTCCGTGGCATTTAGTGTCCTTCTTTCATATCATTTAGTGTCCTTCTTTTGTGGCATTTTGTCCTTTCTCAAGATGTCGTGTAAACGTCCTCCTTTCATAGAATAGAATGTTCTCCATTCGTTTGAATTAGTGTCTGTAAGTGGAAATGTTTGGGGTATGTTTTCCGTTTTCTTTGTTTTCTTTTGTTTTAAACAAAAATGTAATTGTGAAGGAACAATTTCCCAGGTACCACCCAAGTAGGATCGGATGGGGGACAGAGTTGAGTGCAGGAGAATGGGGGTGAGGATTGAAGAAGGAGATGGCGTATCTGTATTTCATATTTGCCCATTGAAATATTTTGTGTGGTTAGGATATGTCATGGGTTTGTTTTAGATCGATACATGAACAGTGTTGTTCCATATTAAAAACCTGCATATTGTTCATCCTTCACGATATTGAATGTTGCCCTTGTATCTGCAAGGGCCTGTCGTGGGTATACAATCGCCAACACTACTTCTCCAGTGTTTGCGATGCCTATCATCGATATGCTATTGCAAATAAATCAGCAAAATTCAATATTGTGAAGGATGAACAATGTGCGTTTTTTTTAATATTTATATGCGTGCACACTCACGAACATGTGCATGCCAAAATAAGTCCCACAAGAACAAGGTATTTTCTAAGAATGTCATCCCCCCCCCCCCCCCCCCCCCCCCCCCAAGTACAAAAAGTAAAAAGGAAAAAAAAAGCAGGAATGAGACCCTCATCCTTCCCCTGCCTTTTGAGAGAGAGAGAGAGAGAGAGAGAGAGAGAGACAGAGACAGACAGACAGACAGACAGACAGACAGACAGACAGACAGACAGACAGACAGACACAGACAGACAGACAGACAGACAGACAGACAAAGAGAGTAAAAAGAAAGAAGAAAAAAGCAAGTCAAATTTAGAATGGAAAAACAGACCAAAAGAAGCATTTGAACTTCGTTATGTGTCTGCTCTCTTTGTGTATGGGTCAGTAGTCTGTGTGTAGATGAAAATGTTTGTGTGTGTGTGTGTGTGTTTTCTTCTTTATTTCAAGAAAAACGTATGTGCAAAGCTAAATTTTCCCAGATAAATCCTGCTCATGTCTTAAAGACTGGATATTTCTGTGTATGTATTTGTCAAAACAAACGAGTCATGCTGCTGTCCAATCTTTGCAGCGGCCTACCTTGGGTACGCCATTGCAAATTTTACAGCAAAATCTCATATTGTAAAGGGGTGCCTAATAAGCAGATTTTAAAGAATATGTTTCCAGCTGAATACGTGTGTCTCCCTGTACCTGTGTCTTGGTTTTTATGTTTAGTGCAAATGACAATGTGTAACTTGTGTGCAATGTTACACAAAAGACAGGAAACGGTTATATTGATGTGATTATGTGACTTTGCGTGCATTTAATCTCCTTCGTTGTGTGTGTGTAGGGATCAGAGCATTTACTGTAGATGGAAATGTCTGGTGTATTGTTTTTTTTTTTCTTTCTTTCAAGAAAAATGTATAAAATTTCCCAAACAGTATCCATTCATATCTTGAAGAGTGGAAATTTCTCTGTATTCGTTCAGTTGAAAATCGTGAGTCATGCTGCGGCCTACCTTGGGTATGCCACTGCAAATATTACAGCGAAATCGCATATATCAAAGAGTACCTAATGTATAGATTATAAAGAAAATGTTTCCAACTCAATACATGTGTCTCCCGGTGTGTATGTCTTGGTTTGTATGTTTAGTGGAAATGACAATGTGTAATTCGTGTGCAATGTCATCTTCTTCTGACAAAAAGAAATCCGAAACGGTTACATTGATGTAATTATATGACCTTGTGTGCATTTAAACTCCTCAGTTGTGTGTCTGCCCTTTTTATGTATGGACGAGTACACTTGCTCTGGATGGGAATGTCTTGGTATGTTTTCATTTTTTATTTATTTCAAGAAAAATGTATTTGTGAAGGTAACGTTTTATAACTAGTTCCCCTTCATGTCTTGAAGGGTGGAAATTTCATTGCATCTGTTTGTCGAAGCAAATGAGTCATGCTTCCGTGTAGTCTTTGCTGTGGCCTACCATGGGTACGTCTCTGTAAATATTGGAGCAAAATCTGATATTTTCAAAGGGTACCTAATAAGTAGATTTTAAAAAATGTTTCCAACTGAATCCATGTGTCCTCCTGTGTGTATGTCTTGGTTTTATGTTTGCTGGAAATGAGAATGTGTTATTTGTGTGCAATATTATCCTGTTCGGACAAAAAGACACAAAAAATGCTAAACGGTGATGTTGATGTGATTATGTGACTTTGTGTACATTTAAACTCCTTTGTTGTGTATCTGCCCTCTTTGTATATAGATCAGTGCATCTGCTGTAGATGGGAATGTCTAAGAGTGGAAATTTTCTTGTATCTGTTTGTCGAAACAAACAGGACATGCTGATGTCCAATCTTTGCTGCGGCCTACCTTGGGTACGCCACTGCAATTATTACAGTGAAAAGTCATATTTAAAGGGTACCTAATGAGTAGATTTACAAGAAAATGTTTTCCACTGAATACATGTTGTCTTCCTGTGTGTATGTTTTGGTTTGTATTTTCCGTGCAACTGAAAATGTGTAACTTGTGTGCAGTGTTATCATCTTCTCATTAAAAAAAAATCCTTCACGGTTATATTGATGGGATTCACGGTTATATTGATATCATTAGTTTTCCTTCTTTCATAGCATTTAGTGTCCTTCTGTCATAGTATTTAGTGTCCTTCGTTCGTGGAATTTAGTGTCCTTCTTTCATATCATTTAGATTCCTTCTTTCGTATCATGTAGTGTCCTTTCATAGCATTTAGTGTCCTTCTTTCATAGCATTTAGTGTTCTTCTTTCATATCATTTAGTTTCCTTTCATATCATTTAGTGTCCTTCTTCCGTGGCATTTAGTGTCCTTCTTTCATATCATTTAGTGTCCTTCTTTTGTGGCATTTTGTCCTTTCTCAAGATGTCGTGTAAACGTCCTCCTTTCATAGAATAGAATGTTCTCCATTCGTTTGAATTAGTGTCTGTAAGTGGAAATGTTTGGGGTATGTTTTCCGTTTTCTTTGTTTTCTTTTGTTTTAAACAAAAATGTAATTGTGAAGGAACAATTTCCCAGGTACCACCCAAGTAGGATCGGATGGGGGACAGAGTTGAGTGCAGGAGATGGGGGTGAGGATTGAAGAAGGAGATGGCGTATCTGTATTTCATATTTGCCTATTGAAATACTTTGTGTGGTTAGGATATGTCATGGGTTTGATTTAGATCAATACATGAACAGTGTTGTTCCATATTAAAAACCTGCATATTGTTCATCCTTCACGATATTGAATGTTGCCCTTGTATCTGCAAGGGCCTGTCGTGGGTATACGATCGCCAACACTACTTCTCCAGTGTTTGCGATGCCTATCATCGATATGCTATTGCAAATAAATCAGCAAATTCAATATTGTGAAGGATGAACAATGTGCCGTTTTTAATATTTATATGCGTGCACACTCACGAACATGTGCATGCCAAAATAAGTCCAACAAGAACAAGGTATTTTCTAAGAATGTCCCCCCCCCCCCCCCCCCCCCCCCCCCCCCCCCCCCCCCCCCCCCCCCCCCCCCCCCCCAAGTACAAAAGTAAAAAGGGAAAAAAGCAGGAATGAGACCCTCATCCTTCCCCTGCCTTTTGAGAGAGACAGACAGACAGACAGACAGACAGACAGACAGAGAGTAAAAAGAAAGAAGAAAAAAGCAAGTCAAAATTTAGAATGGAAAAAACAGACCAAAAGAAGCATTTGAACTTCGTTATGGGTCTGCTCTCTTTGTGTATGGGTCAATAGACTGTGTGTGTAGATGAAAATGTTTTTGTGTGTGTGTGTGTTTTTTTCTTTTTAAGAAAAAAACATATCTGCAAAGCTACATTTTCCCAGATAGATCCTGCTCATGTCTTAAAGACTGGATATTTCTGTGTATGTATTTGTCAAAACAAACGAGTCATGCTGCTGTCCAATCTTTGCAGCGGCCTACCTTGGGTACGCCATTGCAAATTTTACAGCAAAATCTCATATTGTACAGGGTGCCTAATAAGCAGATTTTTTAAGAGATATGTTTCCAGCTGAATACGTGTGTCTCCCTGTACCTGTGTCTTGGTTTTTATGTTTAGTGCAAATGACAATGTGTAACTTGTGTGCAATGTTACACAAAAGACAGGAAACGGTTATATTGATGTGATTATGTGACTTTGCGTGCATTTAATCTCCTTCGTTGTGTGTGTGTAGGGATCAGAGCATTTACTGTAGATGGAAATGTCTGGGTGTATTGTTGTTTTTTTTTTCTTTCTTTCAAGAAAAATGTATAAAATTTCCCAAACAGTATCCATTCATATCTTGAAGAGTGGAAATTTCTCTGTATTCGTTCAGTTGAAAATCGTGAGTCATGCTGCGGCCTACCTTGGGTATGCCACTGCAAATATTACAGCGAAATCGCATATATCAAAGAGTACCTAATGTATAGATTATAAAGAAAATGTTTCCAACTCAATACATGTGTCTCCGGTGTGTATGTCTTGGTTTGTATGTTTAGTGGAAATGACAATGTGTAATTCGTGTGCAATGTCATCTTCTTCTGACAAAAAGAAATCCGAAAACGGTTACATTGATGTAATTATATGACCTTGTGTGCATTTAAACTCCTCAGTTGTGTGTCTGCCCTTTTTATGTATGGACGAGTACACTTGCTCTGGATGGGAATGTCTTGGTATGTTTTCATTTTTTATTTATTTCAAGAAAAATGTATTTGTGAAGGTAACGTTTTATAACTAGTTCCCCTTCATGTCTTGAAGGGTGGAAATTTCATTGCATCTGTTTGTCGAAGCAAATGAGTCATGCTTCGTGTAGTCTTTGCTGTGGCCTACCATGGGTACGTCTCTGTAAATATTGGAGCAAAATCTGATATTTCAAAGGGTACCTAATAAGTAGATTTTAAAAAATGTTTCCAACTGAATCCATGTGTCCTCCTGTGTGTATGTCTTGGTTTTTATGTTTGCTGGAAATGAATGTGTTATTTGTGTGCAATATTATCCTGTTCGGACAAAACGACACAAAAAATGCTAAACGGTGATGTTGATGTGATTATGTGATTTTGTGTACATTTAAACTCCTTTGTTGTGTATCTGCCCTCTTTGTATATAGATCAGTGCATCTGCTGTAGATGGGAATGTCTAAGAGTGGAAATTTTCTTGTATCTGTTTGTCGAAACAAACAGGACATGCTGATGTCCAATCTTTGCTGCGGCCTACCTTGGGTACGCCACTGCAAATTATTACAGTGAAAAGTCATATTTAAAGGGTACCTAATGAGTAGATTTACAAGAAAATGTTTTCCACTGAATACATGTTGTCTTCCTGTGTGTATGTTTTGGTTTGTATTTTCCGTGCAACTGAAAATGTGTAACTTGTGTGCAGTGTTATCATCTTCTCTCATAAAAAAAAATCCTTCACGGTTATATTGATGGGATTCACGGTTATATTGATATCATTTAGTTTCCTTCTTTCATAGCATTTAGTGTCCTTCTGTCATAGTATTTAGTGTCCTTCGTTCGTGGAATTTAGTGTCCTTCTTTCATATCATTTAGATTCCTTCTTTCGTATCATGTAGTGTCCTTTCATAGCATTTAGTGTCCTTCTTTCATAGCATTTATTGTTCTTCTTTCATATCATTTAGTTCCCTTTCATATCATTTAGTGTCCTTCTTCCGTGGCATTTAGTGTCCTTTCTTTCATATCATTTAGTGTCCTTCTTTTTTGTGCATTTTGTCCTTTCTCAAGATGTCGTGTAAACGTCCTCCTTTCATAGAATAGAATGTTCTCCATTCGTTTGAATTAGTGTCTGTAAGTGGAAATGTTTGGGGTATGTTTTCCGTTTTTCTTTGTTTTCTTTTTTTTTTAAACAAAAATGTAATTGTGAAGGAACAATTTCCCAGGTACCACCCAAGTAGGATCGGATGGGGGACAGAGTTGAGTGCAGGAGAATGGGGGTGAGGATTGAAGAAGGAGATGGCGTATCTGTATTTCATATTTGCCCATTGAAATATTTTGTGTGGTTAGGATATGTCATGGTTTGTTTTAGATCGATACATGAACAGTGTTGTTCCATATTAAAAACCTGCATATTGTTCATCCTTCACGATATTGAATGTTGCCCTTGTATCTGCAAGGGCCTGTCGTGGGTATACAATCGCCAACACTACTTCTCCAGTGTTTGCGATGCCTATCATCGATATGCTATTGCAAATAAATCAGCAAAATTCAATATTGTGAAGGATGAACAATGTGCCGTTTTTAATATTTATATGCGTGCACACTCACGAACATGTGCATGCCAAAATAAGTCCCACAAGAACAAGGTATTTTCTAAGAATGTCCCCCCCCCCCCCCCCCCCCCCAGTACAAAAGTAAAAAGGGAAAAAAAGCAGGAATGAGACCCTCATCCTTCCCCTGCCTTTTGAGAGAGACAGAGAGAGACAGACAGACAGACAGACAGACAGACAGACAGACAGACAGACAGACAGACAGACAAGACAGACAGACAGACAGACAAGAGAGTAAAAAGAAAGAAGAAAAAAGCAAGTCAGAATTTAGAATGGAAAAACAGACCAAAAGAAGCATTTGAACTTCGTTATGTGTCTGCTCTCTTTGTGTATGGGTCAGTAGTCTGTGTGTAGATGAAAATGTTTGTGTGTGTGTGTGTGTTTTTCTTTCTTTATTTCAAGAAAAACGTATGTGCAAAGCTAATTTTCCCAGATAAATCCTGCTCATGTCTTAAAGACTGGATATTTCTGTGTATGTATTTGTCAAAACAAACGAGTCATGCTGTTGTCCAATCTTTGCAGCGGCCTACCTTGGGTACGCCATTGCAAATTTTACAGCAAAATCTCATATTGTAAAGGGTGCCTAATAAGCAGATTTTAAAGAATATGTTTCCAGCTGAATACGTGTGTCTCCCTGTACCTGTGTCTTGGTTTTTATGTTTAGTGCAAATGACAATATATAACTTATGTGCAATGTTACACAAAAGATAGGAAACGGTTATGCTAATGTGATTATGTGACTTTCCGTGCATTTAATCTCCTTCGTTGTGTATGTGTAGGGATCAGAAAATTTGCTTTAGATGGAAATGTCTGGGTGCATTGTTTTTTTTTTTTCTTTCTTTCAAGAAAAATGTGTATAAAAATTTCCCAAACAGTATCCATTCATATCTTGAAGAGTGGAAATTTCTCTGTATTCATTTAGTTGAAAATCGTGAGTCATGCTGCGGCCTAGCTTGGGTATGCCACTGCAAATATTACAGCGAAATCGCATATATCAAAGAGTACCTAATGTATAGATTATAAAGAAAATGTTTCCAACTCAATACATGTGTCTCCCGGTGTGTATGTCTTGGTTTGTATGTTTAGTGAAATGACAATGTGTAATTCGTGTGCAATGTCATCTTCTTCTGACAAAAAGAAATCCGAAACGGTTACATTGATGTAATTATATGACCTTGTGTGCATTAAATCTCCTCAGTTGTGTGTGTCTGCCCTCTTTATGTATGGACGAGTGCACTTGCTCTAGGTGGGATGTCTTGGTATGTTTTTTTTTTTTATTTATTTCAAGAAAAATGTATTTGTGAAGGTAACGTTTTATAGCTAGTTCCTCTTCACGTCTTGAAGAGTGGAAATTTCATTGCATCTGTTTGTCGAAGCAAATAAGTCATGTTTCTGTGTAGTCTTTGCTGTGGCCTACCATGGGTACGTCACTGTAAATATTAGAGCAAAATCTGATATTTCAAAGGGTACCTAATAAGTAGATTTTAAAAAATGTTTCCAACTGAATCCAAGTGTCCTCCTGTGTGTATGTCTTGGATTTTATGTTTGCTGGAAATGAGAATGTGTTATTTGTGTGCAATATTATCCTGTTCGGACAAAAAGACACAAAAAATGCTAAACGGTGATGTTGATGTGATTATGTGACTTTGTGTACATTTAAACTCTTTTGTTGTGTGTCTGCCCTCTTTGTATATAGATCAGTGCATCTGCTGTAGATGGGAATGTCTAAGAGTGGAAATTTTCTTGTATCTGTTTGTCGAAACAAACGAGTCATGCTGCTGTCCAATCTTTGCTGCGGCCTACTTGGGTACGCCACTGCAATTATTACAGTGAAATGTCATATTTTAAAGGGTACCTAATAAGTAGATTTACAAAGAAATGTTTTCCACTGAATACATGTTGTGTCTTCCTGTGTGTATGTTTTGGTTTGTATTTTTCCGTGCAACTGAAAATGTGTAACTTGTGTGCAGTGTTATCTTCTTCTCATAAAAAAAAAAAATCCTTCACAGTTATATTAATGTGATTCACGGTTATATTGATATAATTTAGTTTCCTTCTTTCATAGCATTTAGTGTCCTTCTGTCATAGTATTTAGTGTCCTTCTTTCGTGGGATTTAGTGTCCTTCTTTCTTATCATTTAGATTCCTTCTTTCATATCATTTAGTGTACTTCTTTCATATCATTTAGTGTCCTTCTTTCATATCATTTAGTGTCCTTCTTTCATATTATTTAGTTTTCCTTCTTTCGTAGCATTTAGTGTCCTTCTTCACAGCATTTAATGTCCTTCTTTCGTGGCATTTAGTGTCTTTCTTTCATAGCAAGTAGTGTCCTCCTTTCATAGCATTTAGTGTCCTTCTTTCGTGGCATTTAGTGTCCTTCTTTCATAGCAAGTAGTGTCCTTCTTTCATAGCATTTAGTGTCCATCTTTCGTTGCATTTAGTGTCCTTCTTTCATAGCATTTAGTGGCGTTTAGTGTCTTTCTTTCATATCATTTAGTGTCCTTCTTCCGTGGCATTTAGTGTCCTTCTTTCATATCATTTAGATTCCTTCTTTCGTGGCATTTTGTCCTTTCTCAAGATTTCGTGTAAACATCCTCCTTTCATAGAATACAATGTTCTCCATTCGTTTGAATTAGTGTCTGTAAGTGGAAATGTTTGGGGTATGTTTTCCGTTTTCTTTGTTTTCTTTTTTTTTAAACAAAAATGTAATTGTGAAGGAACAATTTCCCAGGTACCACCCAAGTAGGATCGGATGGGGGACAGAGTTGAGTGCAGGAGAATGGGGGTGAGGATTGAAGAAGGAGATGGCGTATCTGTATTTCATATTTGCCTATTGAAATACTTTGTGTGGTTAGGATATGTCATGGGTTTGATTTAGATCAATACATGAACAGTGTTGTTCCATATTAAAAACCTGCATATTGTTCATCCTTCACGATATTGAATGTTGCCCTTGTATCTGCAAGGGCCTGTCGTGGGTATACGATCGCCAACACTACTTCTCCAGTGTTTGCGATGCCTATCATCGATATGCTATTGCAAATAAATCAGCAAAATTCAATATTGTGAAGGATGAACAATGTGCCGTTTTTAATATTTATATGCGTGCACACTCACGAACATGTGCATGCCAAAATAAGTCCCAACAAGAACAGGTATTTTCTAAGAATGTCATCCCCCCCCCCCCCCCCCCCCCCCCCCCCCCCCGCCCACCCCCCAAGTACAAAAGTAAAAAGGGAAAAAAGCAGGAATGAGACCCTCATCCTTCCCCTGCCTTTTGAGAGAGACAGACAGACAGACAGACAGACAGACAGAGTAAAAAGAAAGAAAAAAAAAAGCAAGTCAAAATTTAGAATGGAAAAACAGACCAAAAGAAGCATTTGAACTTCGTTATGGGTCTGCTCTCTTTGTGTATGGGTCAATAGACTGTGTGTAGATGAAAATGTTTTGTGTGTGTGTGTGTTTTTTTTTTTAAAAAAAAACATATCTGCAAAGCTACATTTTCCCAGATAGATCCTGCTCATGTCTTAAAGACTGGATATTTCTGTGTATGTCTTTGTCAAAAACAACGAGTCATGCTGCTGTCCAATCTTTGCAGCGGCCTACCTTGGGTACGCCATTGCAAATTTTACAGCAAAAATCTCATATTGTAAAGGGTGCCTAATAAGCAGATTTTAAAGAATATGTTTCCAGCTGAATACGTGTGTCTCCCTGTACCTGTCTTGGTTTTTATGTTTAGTGCAAATGACAATGTGTAACTTGTGTGCAATGTTACACAAAAGATAGGAAACGGTTATATTGATGATTATGTGACTTTGCGTGCAATTAATCTCCTTCGTTGTGTATGTGTAGGGATTAGAGCATTTGCTGTAGATGGAAATGTCTGGGTGTATTGTTTTTTCTTTCTTTCAAGAAAAATGTATAAAATTTCCCAAACAGTATCCATTCATATCTTGAAGAGTGGAAATGTCTCTGTATTCATTTAGTTGAAAATCGTGAGTCATGCTGCAGCCTACCTTGGGTATGCCACTGCAAATATTACAGCGAAATCGCATATATCAAAGAGTACCTAATGTATAGATTATAAAGAAAATGTTTCCAACTCAATACATGTGTCTCCCGGTGTGTATGTCTTGGTTTATATGTTTAGTGGAAATGACAATGTGTAATTCGTGTGCAATGTCATCTTCTTCTGACAAAAAGAAATCCGAAACGGTTACATTGATGTAATTATATGACCTTGTGTGCATTTAAACTCCTCAGTTGTGTGTCTGCCCTCTTTATGTATGGACGAGTGCACTTGCTCTAGATGGGAATGTCTTGGTATATTTTTCTTCTTTTTTATTTATTTCAAGAAAATGTATTTGTGAAGGTAACGTTTTATAGCTAGTTCCCCTTCATGTCTTGAAGAGTGAAATTTTATTGCATCTGTTTGTCGAAGCAAATAAGTCATGCTTCTGTGTAGTCTTTGTTGTGGCCTACCATGGGTACGTCACTGCAAATATTGGAGCAAAATCTGATATTTCAAAGCGTACCTAATAAGTAGATTTTAAAAAATGTTTCCAACTGAATCCATGTGTCCTCCTGTGTGTATGTCTTGGTTTTTATGTTTGCTGGAAATGAGAATGTATAATTTGTTAGCAATATCATCCTGTTCTGACAAAAAGACACACACGAAAATATCTAAACAGTGACATTGATGTGATTGTGTACTTTGTGTACATTTAAACTCCTTTGTTGTGTGTCTGCCCTCTTTGTATATAGATCAGTGCATCTGCTGTAGATGGAAATGTCTAAGAGTGGAAATTTCTTTGTGTTTTTTTTGTCGAAACAAACGAGTCATGCTGCTGTCCAATCTTTGCTGCGGCCTACCTTGGGTACGCCACTGCAATTATTACAGTGAAATGTCATATTTTAAAGGGTACCTAATAAGTAGATTTACAAGAAAATGTTTTCCACTGAATACATGTTGTCTTCCTGTGTGTATGTTTTGGTTTGTATTTTCCGTGCAACTGAAAATGTGTAACTTGTGTGCAGTGTTATCTTCTTCTCATAAAAAAAATCCTTCACGGTTATATTGATGTGATTATATGGCTTTGTTTGCATTTAAACTCCTTCCTTGTGTGTCTGCCCTCTTTGTGTATGGATCAGTGCACTTGCTGTACATGGGGAATGTCTGGGTGTATTGTACTTTAAAAAAATATTTTAAGAAAAATGTATTAGTGAAGTAAAAATTCCCAGATAGTTCCCGTCCATGTCTTGAAGAGTAGAAATTTGCTTGTATATTTTTTTTTTTTTTTTTTCGAAACAAACGAATCATGCTGCTGTCCAGTCTTTTTGCTGCGGCCTACCTTGGGTACGCCACTGCAAATATTACAGCAAAATCACATATTTTAAAGGGTTCTTGATAAGTAGATTTAAAAGAAAATGTTTCCAGCTGAATACATGTATCTCCCTGTATGTGTGTCTTGGTTTGTATGATTAGTGCAATGAGAATTTGTAACTTGTGTGCAATATTATCTTGTTCCAACCACCAAAGAGAAACAAATCTAAACGGTTATATTGATGTGATTGTATAACCGTTTCGGATTTGTTGTTGTTGTTGTTCTTGGTCAGAACAAGATAATATTGTACACGAACTACACATACCACCAAACATACAAAGCAAGACACACACACCGGGAGACACATGTATTAAGCTGGAAAATATGATGTGATTGTATATTGATGTGATTGATTGTGTGCATTTAAACTCCTTCGTCGTGTGCCTGCCCTCTTTGTGTGTGGATCAGTGCCCTTGCTGTAGATGGGAATGCCTGGATAGGGTTTTTGTTGTTGTTGTTGTTGTTTTTTTTTTAGTTTGTTTTTTTATTTTGAAGAAAAATGTATTTGTGAAACTAAAATTTCCGAAATAGTTCCGTTTGTGTCTTGAAGAGTGGAAATTTCCTTGCGTCCGTTTGTCGAAACACAACGAGTAATGCTTCTGTCCAATCTTTGCAGTGGCCTACCTTGGCTACCCAACTGGAAATATTACAGCAAAATCTGATATTTTAAAGGGTGCCCAATAAGCAAATTTTAAAGAAAATGTTTCCAACTGAATACATGTGTCTCCCTGTGTGTATGTCTTGATTTTTATGTTTGCTGGACATGAGAATGTGTAACTTGTGTGCAATATTATCCTGTTCTGACAAAAAGACACAAAAAATGCTAAACGGTGATGTTGATGTGATTATGTGACTTTGTGTACATTTAAAATCAGTGAATCTGCTGTAGATGGGAATGTCTAAGAGTGGGAATTTCTTTGTATTTGTTTGTCGAAACAAATGAGTCATGCTGCTGCTGTCCAGTCTTTGCTGCGGCCTACCTTGGGTACGCCACTGTAATTATTACAGTGAAATGTCATATTTTAAAGGGTACCGAATAAGTAGATTTACAAGAAAATGTTTTCCACTGAATACATGTTGTCTTCCTGTGTGTATGTTTTGGTTTGTATTTTCCGTGCAACTAAAATGTGTAACTTGTGTGCAGTGTTTTCTTCTTCTCATAAAAAATCCTTCACGGTTATATTGATGTGATTATATGGCTTTGTTTGCATTTAAACTCCTTCCTTGTGTGTCTGTCCTCTTTGTGTATGGATCAGTGCACTTGCTGTACATGCGAATGTCTGGGTGTATTGTACTTAAAAAAAATATTTCAGTAAAAATGTATTAGTGAAGCTAAAATTTCCCAGATAGTTCCCGTCCATATCTTGAAGAGTAGAAATTACTTGTATCTGTTATTTTTGAAACAAATGAGTCATGCTGCTGTCCAATCTTTGCTGCGGCCTGCCTGGGTATGCCACTGCAAATATTACAGCAAGATCTCATATTTTGAAAGGTATCGAATTAGCAGATTGAAAAATAATGTTTCCAACTGAATGCATACGCCTCCCTGTGTGTGTGTCCTAGTTTGTATAATTGGTGCAAATGACAATGTGTAGCTTGTGTGCAGTGTTATCTTGTTCCGACCACACGAAAAAATCTAAACAGTTACGCTGATGTGATTGCATTACTTTGTGTGCATTTAAACTCCTTCATCGTGTGCCTGCCCTCTTTGTGTATGGATCAGTGCACTTGCTGTAGATGAGAATGTCTGTGTGGGTTTTTAGTTTTGTTTGTTTGTTTTGTTTTGTTTTGTTTTGTTTTGTTTTTTCCCTGTTTGTTCATTTGAAGAAAAATGTGTTTGTCCTACTAAAATTTCTGAATAGTTCTCGTTCATGTCTTGAAGAGTGGAAATTTCCTTGTGCCTGTTTGTCGAAGCAAACGAGTCATGCTGCTGTCCAATCTTTGCTGCGGCCTACCTTGGGTACGCAACTGCAAATATTTCAGCAAAATCACATATTTAAAGGGTGTTTGATAAGTAGATTTTAAAGAAAAACGTTTCCAGCTGAATACATGTATCTCCCTGTATGTGTGTCTTGGTTTGTATGATTAGTGCAAATGAGAATTTGTAACTTGTGTGCAATGTTATCTTGTTCCAACCACCAAAGAGAAACAAATCTAAACGGTTATATTGATGTGATGTGTATAACCGTTTCGGATTTGTTGTTGTTGTTCTTGGTCAGAACAAGATAATATTGTAAACGAACTACACATTCTCATTTCCACCAAACATACAAAGCAAGACACACACGCACACCAGGAGACACATGTATTCAGTTGGAAAATATGATGTGATTGTATATTGATGTGATTGATTGTGTGCATTTAAACTCCTTCGTCGTGTGCCTGCCCTCTTTGTGTATAGATCAGTGCCCTTGCTGTAGATGGGAATGTCTGGGTGGGGTTTTTTTGGTGTTGGTGATGGTGGTGGTGGTGGTGGTGGTGGTGGTGGTGGTTGGTTGGTTGGTTGTTGGTTGGTTGGGGTTTTTTTGTTTGTTAGTTTGTTTATTTGAAGAAAAATGTATCTGTGAAACTAAAATTTCCGAAATAGTTCCCGTTCATGTCTTGAAGAGTGGAAATTTCCTTGCGTCCGTTTGTCGAAACAAACGAGTGATGCTGCTGTGCAATCTTTGCAGCGGCCTACCTTGGCTACGCCACTGGAAATATTACAGCAAAATCTGATATTTTAATGGGTGCCTAATAAGCAGATTGAAAAGAAAATATTTCCAACTGAATACATGTGTGTC
>JADBJO010000163.1:20000-27500 GCA_016801955.1 Conus betulinus
CTCACCGGAGGAGACACTGCACTGCTGCCGAGTTACTTCGGTGGTGTTCAGTGGCGCCTGTTCTGATCTAACATACGCAGGACACCACCTACTAAGCCCCCTACTGACGACATAATTGCTTAGTCGCGGAGCCGGCGTGAGTGAGCTCTCCCTCCAGAGGGCGCCACCACGTCCGTCCAGCGACAGCCCCCATGGACTCGCCGATACCGGTGACCCCGACGGAACCAAACCAAGGCCACAGACGTGGAGAGGACATCGAAACTGAGGTCACCATGAGACCAGGGTATGAAGGGGCCACAGAACTTGAGACATTTTTTTTTTAAGTCGATCGATGAGAATGAGGATGATTTAAGATGATGCTACGGATTTCCATTTAACCGCGTGGTGTTTTGTCTTATAATTTGTTTATCTTTTTCGGTCGGAGGAACAATCATTTTTCTTATGAGTTTATTCCATTTGTATTTTTTTACATCTATATCCATTGATATATTTCCAAGACTTTCAATTATCATCTTTCCCATTTCATATCCCATAAATCTCATCATTATCTTTTTGATGAGGATGATTATTACAACCATTGATATAAGTCTCAGATTCCGTCTTAGTATCTTTCTCATTATCTATGTCCTTTTTCTTCTTCTCTTTCTTTTTCTTCGTCTTCTTCCGCTCCTCCTACTCCAGGTCGTTCTTCTTCTCTTCTTTCTAACAATCATTATTATTATATTGCCAGGATTGTTCTTATTTCCATTTATTACTCTTGCTCTATAATCCTGTTATTGTCACTATCCTCTAAATCCTCTCTTCCTCTGCTAATGTTAGTTCCGTTATCATTATTATTACAATTACTCTTACCGTTATTGTTATAATTATCATATGATTATACTGCCATTTGTAGTAGTAGTTGTACTTGTAGTAGTAGTAGTAGCAGTAGCAGCAGCAGTAGTAGTAGTAGCAGTAGCAGTAGAAGTAGCAGTAGTAGTAGCAGTAGTAGTAGCAGTAGAAGTAGTAGTAGTAGTAGTACTTCCTTTATTTTATCATCACTATTATCAATATTATCTTAGCCCGTATTGTCTCCCCTTCATCCTCGTTTCCATTCCGTAGATTTTTGCACCCACTTTGAAGAGACATGTGACTGTCTGACTCTCCTCCGTTTTTCATCGTCTTGAAGTCATTTGTCCTGCCTGAGGAAGACCAAAAAGGTAGACACACATTGTGTTTTGTTTTGTGATTTGTTTGTTCTTTCGTTTAGCGACGCGGTGGGTCTGTCTCTGCTCTTGTTTCAATTTCACCGTGCAAAGACTCGACTTTGAAACCAGCCTTAATGTCATTCTTGTGGACATACAGGCAAGGTTACTCAGGCAGCCTGTTCGACCAAATACGGCAGCTGCCTGCCACTGGGATATGTTGAGGTGGTGGGTCGGTAAAAATCGTTTCGATTAGTCTCCGGCCACAACTCAGTTTGGAGGCTGGCCTGATTTCTTAAGTATCAGCATCTGACGCTCATAAAGATTTTCACTTGAAGCGAGTCAAGGATGTTAATTATGACTATTTTCGCAGCGTTAGTTGACACGACATTAATGTAGGTTACAGCGTGCTCTGTCGCTGGGCATCTATTGTTGCTAATCATGATGATGATGATGATGATGATGATGATGATGATGATGATGATGATGATGATGATGATGATGATAGTGGTGGTGGTGGTGACGGTGGTGGTGTGGTGATGATGACGACGACGACGACAACGATGATGATGGTGGTGGTGATGGCGGCGGCGGTGGTGATGAAGATGCTGATGATGACGATGGCGACGACGACGATGATGATGACGACGATGATGGTAAAGCGTCAGAAGAGGATGTGTGTGTGTGTGCGTGTGTGTGTGTGTGTGTGTGTGTGTGTGTGTGTGTGTGTGTGTGTGTGTGTGTGTGTGTGTGTCTGTCTGTCTGTCTGTATGTCTGTATGTCTGTCTGTTCGTATGTCTGTCCCTCTGTTGGTCTGTGTGTATGTGTTGTATAAACACGCAGCTTTAGCTTGATAAAACTCTATGTCTGTCTGTCTGTCTGTCTGTCTGTCTGTCTGTCTCTCTCTCTCTCTCTCTCTCTCTCTCTCTCTCTCTCTCTCTCTCTCTCTCTCTCTCTCTGCTTGCCCTGTGTACACTGGGGGTGAGACTGCGGACTCTAGTTTCTTGAAGGTCTGTAGTTTTTGTTTTGTTTTGTTTTTGTTGTTGTTTGTTTTGTTTTTGCTTTGCTTTTGCTTTGTTTTGTTTTGTTTTGTTTCCTAGTTCGGGTCACACATAGGGAGATCACTGCAATGACATGAACACGGCAGACGAACCTTGTCCCGTAAATTGTCAGTGTAGTAGAGTTCTTCTTCCCTCGTCCTGTTCTATATGTTGTTTTGTTGCGATCTGTAGCCGCCGTGTGTTATTTTCTAGCTGGCCTGATTTTGACACACACACACACACACACACACACACACACACACACACACACACACACACACACACACACACACACACACACACACACACACACACACACACACACACACACACACACACACACACACACACACACATACAAGCAAGCAAACGCGCGTGCGTTCACACACACACAACACGCGCGCGGGGGCACACGTGCGCGTGCGCGCACACACGAGTACATATTTTTACATTTTGTTCAGCAAAATGAGTTACAGTTTTCAACACACTGATCAAAACATCCACCACCGATAATTTAACTGTTTTTTTTTTTTTTTTCACAAATGCTTTCATATCTGTTTCTTTTTCCAAAAATGAAATAATTTTTTGGCCATTCAAAATATTCTCCCCTTTGATGGAATAGAGACACAGAGAGAGCCCGGAAAATGAATACAAGTCTGTGAGTTCGTGGCAGCGAAAAAGAAGAAATCCTTGTCGTGCCCTGATCCAGTCACTGAGGATGAAATAACATGGTTAAAACAAACAGTTCAAAACAGTACCAGAAAAAGCAGAAGAATCCATGTAAAAACAGTTTCGTGAGTCACTTGATTATGGAACATCCCCCACGGCAGTTTTTGTCAATGTTAGCATCGCATGGAAAAAAAAAAAAAACGATGCAAAGCATATAAACGTACTCCCAGTTTATCCTGAATACGCGTGAGATATTCATAAAGAGAAAAAACCGTCTTGGGCTGGTGTAACCGTTAGTAATGGCTATTCTGGTAAATATCGGCCATCATCCGTGACCTATAATTAACATACTTACAATTTTTCAGAAAGATCGGCCTAGTACATTTTCAGATTTTCCATAAAGAAGAAAACCATTATGGGCCGCTAGTAACGGCTATAACGGTAAACTAAAACATCGGCATAATCCGTGACCCATAATGAACATACCTACAAATTTTCAGAAAGATCAGCCACATACTTTCTAAGATATTCCATAAAAAAGAAGAACCGTTATGGGCCGTTATAGCCGTTTATAACGGCTATAACGGTAAAGTAAAACATCGGGCATCATCCGTGACCCAAAATGAACATACCTGCTAATTTTCACAAAGATCCGCCAAGTACTTTCTGAAATATTCCATTAAAAACAGCCGTTACAGACCGTTACAGCCGTTAGTAACAGCTATAACGGTAAACTAAAACATTGGTCATTATTCGCGACCCATAATGAACATACCTGCTGCTATTTTCAGAACGATCGGCCAAGTACTTTCTGAGATATTCCATAAAGAAAAAAAACCGTTACAGCCGTTAGTAATGGCTATAACGGTAAACTAAAACATCGGGCATCATCCATGACCCATAATGAAGATAGCTGCTAATTTTCAGAAAGATCGGCCAAGTACTTTATGAGATACTCCATAGAAGAAAAAAAACCGTTACAGCCGTTAGTAACGGCTATACCGGTAAACTAAAACATCGGGCATCATCCGTGACCCATAATGAACACACCTATAAATTTTCACAAAGATCGCCCAGTAGTTTTGTCTGTAGCGAGTGGCGAAATTTTTTCTTTTTTTTTTTTTTTTTTTTTTTGGGGGGGGGGGGGGGGGGGGGGGGGGGGGGGGGGGGGGATGGGGGGGGGGGATCAAAATTGGAACAAAGATATGACAAAAACCATTAATGTTTTTTGTGTATGTATGATCCACTATTGTAAGGAACTGTAAAAGACAGAAATTTAAGCTGAAGAAGTCCCTGGACTACAGGTTATCATCATCAGAGGAGGAGGAGAGGACTGTATATTGTTTTGTCTTGTGGTTTCTGCAAGTTAAAACGGGGAAAGAATACGCCCAGTGCACACAGTGCAGAGACCAGACTGATGTAGAAGGCAAGGGTCATGGGGAAGGCGCAGTGTACATATGCCTGAATTGTGACTGGCATGGGTCTGTGCATCCGCTGATTCAATGACCTCGTGAACTCTCAAAAAGATTAGGGTTTGTTTGTTTTTTTACTCCCGTCTGAATTTCCTTTTGGTCATGCAGTAACAAACATACACCTACATTTGATTTCATGCTCTGGAAGACACTAGAGGTGTTCTAATTCACTATATGACTTCTGTTTTTCCCGTTTCATTATTTTTTCTGAACACGCAGGGCAAAATGAATGCTGAAAGTGCTACCTTCTCATCTAGTTCGTCGATTCAGGAATTCTGGTCACAAAGGAATGATGTACATTTGCTATTCTCTAGTCAAAGTCTACTGGAAAGTAATGAAAAAGTAAATACATCTTTTTACTACGCACAATGAAGGCGTGTCAAACTTAATTATGCTTTGTACAAAGATCTTGACGATCCAGATACAATATTGAAGAGTACATGGCGCGCAATATGGTATATAACGATTTTGTTGCCAAGTGGACTGGTCGTTGGGGGGACGTGATGAGGCAGCCGCCGTTTCTTGCCAGGCTCTTGTTAGTGGCTGTCTTGAGGAGATCTGGCATGGTCATTTGGTCCAGTTCTTTATATTGTCGGACCAGCTCTTTCTCTGCCGTCCTCGTCTGCGCCCTCCTTCAACGGTACCTTGAAGGATGGTTTTGGAGAGGGTGTTGTGACGAATTACGTGGCCAAACCATGCCATCTTCCGTCGTTTGACGGTTGCCAGAAGTGGTTCGTGGGGCCCAACTAGGTTAGTGACCAGGTTCCGCACATAATCATTGGTTTTGTGTTCTTTGTAGGAGATGCGGAGTAGTTTTCTCAGGCACCTGGTCTCAAACGCCTGGATTCTTCTTCTGTTTTCGCCAACAGTGTCCATGTCTCGCAACCATACAAGAGGATCGAGACAACTAGTGACTGTAGAGCTGGAATTTTGTGTGGAATTTGATGTTGCTCTTCCACACTCTGTTCAATCTGGCCATCGCTGCTGATGCGGAGTTCCTCCATGCCGTAGGCACTTGCTCTTGTGACAAGTCTATTTGTGAGATCCTGGAGCTCGGTGTTGCTGCCCCCCTTGAGGTCGATATCGTCTGCGAAACGAAGGTTGCAGGCCGGCCTGCCGCCAATGCTGATGGTGGTGCGGTGTTCTTCGAGGGTCTCTTGCATGATTCTCTCCAGAAATATGTTGAACAGGACTGGAGACAGTAGGCACCCTTGCCTGACTCCGACTGTAGTCGGGAAGAACTGTCCCCTGCTGGCTATTGAGAAGTACTGTGCTGCTGGAGTGTTCGTAGAGGGCCTGGATGACTTGGACGAGCCTCTCATCAATGTTGAAATCTCTGAGAACCTGCCATAGGCCGCTGTGCCACACACCGGTCGAATGCCTTCTTAGAGTCAATGAAGTTGTGGATGAGGTCCTTTTGGTGTTGTAGATGTTTTTCAATCAGGACTCGGCAGTTGAAAATTTGTTCCACAGTGCTCCGCCCTCTTCTAAAACCTGCTTGTTCTTCTGATAGCAGTTCCTCAGCCTTTGATTTCAGTCGGTTGAGGATGATGTGAAGCATGACTTTGCTGGGAGTGGCTGATCAGACTTATAGTATGTCAACTGTTTTTCATTTATGTATGTATGTATGTATGTATATGTATATGTATATCTTCTCTTCTGTTTTCACTTATATTGTTGTAACTTATACTGAATACTATATGTGTATAAAAAAAATAAAGATCTTGACGATAGCATTATTGCAACAAAATGTTTGTTTGTTTTTAAGATATTTTTTTCCGGACATAAGAAGATACAAAACTGCATAAGATTGCAACAAAACGTTTGATAGATTCTAGATTTTTTTTGCGGACAATTAAAAAAGATACAAAACCTGCACCGTGTAGCGTTTTGGGGGAATCGTCTTCTGCTCAACGAAAATGACAGGCCGACTTGGCCCATACCTTTGCCTGCTTACCTCCTACACATGGGGCGAGTCGGTCGGTCCCTGAGTCACCAGGTCAGCTGGGAGCCAGACTGTAGTTACGTTACCATATTCTCTGATTTTCGTTAACATCACAAAAATAAGCTAGATATTGATCCTCGGTTTAAACCATATACTGCTTCTCAACTCAATTAAGATACTCTCTGCACTGCTCTGAGCGCCAAAACAGGGTTGGTTTGCCTTAGTCTTCCCTATTTCCCTGTTCCCTTCCATGCCCCGTTCCTTACATTCTTAACGTGTACCCAGTTACAAACGAGGATAAACACGTTGAGGAAAGTAGACCACTGCGCTATTTTTGGTTTCTGTGACGTCATCTCACCCTGTCTCGGTGTCCATCAAAGCGCGTTCTCTTAGTTTAAGTAGGCCTGAATCCGATTAAGGACGTGACATCTGTCGTCCACCTAGACCATTGGTATCGACAGGTCACCGCGAGAGCGGAGGTACCTGTCAAATCCACTGTTGCTAACAGTCGTTGGGTTACACTGCTCTCTATGTTTAGCACGTGAGAGTAGGACAAGTCAACATCTTCTGGTGGACAGAGGGGCAGTGCCGTCTGTGTGAATGAAGACAGTGCTGCAACAGTGTACGAGAATACAGTGTCGTTAGTATACAGTAAGACAATGTCATCAGCAGTGTACACTCTAAGACAGTACAATTAATGTACAAATTGATGGTGAAAAATACGACGGGTTTGCTCTCACTAACTGCTTGAACTGGTTAATAGTTTGATTCTTCGGGTAAGACTCCTCGGTTTTGATTCTTTGGGTAAGTGGACGCGAGGCTTTTTCCCCCTTGTATTATTTTATTTCATTGCTTTTTTTTTTCTCTCCATTCTTTCTGTCTTTGAACAAAAAAAAAGTTGTAAAGAAACACAAACAATGTAGGTTAAAGAAAAAAGAAAATATTTTCAACAACAAAAAGGGAGCACAGAACGTTTTCTCTAATTGATGATGTCATTCCTTGTGCAACCGAAATGTTTGTTGGACTCTCTCTCTCTCTCATCTCTCTCTCCTCCTCTCTCTCTCATCTCTCTCTCTCTCTCTCTCGGTCTCTCTCTCTCTCTCTTAATTGATGATGTCTTCCTTGTGCAATCGAAATATTTGCCGGACCTCTCTCTCTCTACCTCCTCATCTCTCTCTCTCTCCCCTCTC
>JADBJO010000163.1:35000-37500 GCA_016801955.1 Conus betulinus
AAGTCTTGTAACCCTATACTCCCCCCTACGGGTGAACAAACATTCCCAGGCAACACAGATCAGGATGATATCTCCCCATGCATGATATCTAGAGGCAGTTGGAGATACAAATCCGAATTTGTTTGAATACCAAGACTGGTAACTGATAAGAGTGTCTTAGCAGTCGCTGTGGATCTCACACTTTAAGTCAACACAAGATAGTTTGTGCTGTGAAAGTTAAGGGCTGACATTTTCCCTGTTCCCAACCTTCCATCTCACCCTCCACCCATGCCCCATTGCCCCCCCCCCCCCCCCCCCCCCCCCCCCCCTCCCCCCCACCCATCCCATTCCCTCCTTAAGCTGCCAGGGTTTTTTTTTTTTTTTGTAAACACATGCTGTTTTATGTGTGAGTTCACAGCCCTGTTGTCGTGTTTAGTCATTTGGTTTTTCAGTCCTCTTCTGACAAGAGGGTGAGAATGGTGCTGGAATAGTGTTTACCATAGGCACATGAAAAAAAGACAGAGCTCTAATACATCATGTATTGCACAGAGTTTTTTTCTTTTGATGTTGATTGGAGACCTTGGCATGTAGTAAAAATAGGGTAGAAAGCAAGTTGTGAATATAGAGCAGAAAGCATGTGGTGAAAATAGCGCAGAAAATGTCTACCAATCAGAGAATGTTTCTCACTGTATTAAACCAGAGTCAGTTGTAACAGATCAAGTTCTTTTTTTTGTCTACATGAATTCATTTATAGTGAACTGGCAAAAAGAATAAGAACATAATCAGAACAGATTTCTTTTTATTAATCTCTAAATCCTTGAGGGCTGCACATGGTCAAATGGTTAGAGCGTTTGCCTGTGGAGCTGACAGTCAGTGTGTTCAGGCCACTCAAAGTGTCAGATTTTTACAGCTTCTGTGCCCACCCAGCAATAAATGGGTACCTGATTCAGGTAAGGGGGAGTAAAGGTGCCAAAAGGACAGGGGTTAGGTCCGCCTTCCACATGCCGTACCCCAGACAAGGTGAACCTTTAGCACTTCCCTACTCCTACGGTTGTCAGGCTACGGGACTTTTTAACCTTGATATTTAACCTTAACCTTAAATCCTTGAGGACAAAATATGTTTTGTTTGTATCTAAGATAAAGTGATAAATTGAAAGAATCTTGGAAATGGGTGCCTTTCTTTGTCTTTTTACTGAAGGAGACTAAGATAAACTTTAGCATAACCGAAAACAAACCAATAAACAAATAAACTCACAAAAGCAAAATGCAAAGTGATGCTTTTTTTTTTTAGAACACACTGCAAAAAAGACTGGTAACTTTTCAGCAAGTATGTCTATTTAAAATGTTTCTAGCATCAGACATCAAAAATGCATGAACAGTGTCCCCTAGATCGCAGTCAGCACGAAATGACATTGTATGAAAGAGGAGTGGGAAAGGGAGAACAGTTCAAAAACAGTGGCCAGGGGAGGAGAGAGAGAGAAAGAGAGAGAGAGAGAGGGGGGGGGGGAGAGATTCAGATGTTTTATTTATGTATAGGCCATTGCCCTTCATGAAGGGGAGAAATTGAACAATCATTTCACACAAGTTTTTTTTTTTTTTTTTTTTTTATTCAAAGTATGAGGAAAGAAAGACAGACAGAGAGACAGAGGGAAAGAGAGAAAAAGAGAGGGGGGGGGGGGGTGACAGATGGGAGGAAGATGAGAAGTGGACTGGATCTTAAAAAGCAAAAAGAGTGTGTAAGTTGTGTGTGTGTGTGTGTGTGTGTGTGTGTGTGTGTGTGTGTGTGTGTGTGTGTGTGTGTGTGTGTGTGTGTGTGTCTATGTGTGTGAGTATGTCTGTGTCCATGTGTGTGAGTATATGTGTGTATGTTTGTGCATGTGTGCGTGTTTTTATGCATGTACATGTGTGTGAGAGAGAGAGAGAGGTAGAGAGGAAAAGGAGTGTGAGTAGTGGCGAGAGAAGATGTGGAGGGGAGGAGACAAGAGGACAGAAAGAGTTGGCAGGTGGGAAAATTTGAAAAAAAGATAGCACCAAACAACATGTGAAAAACTGCATATAAATGAATAATGTAAGTAAACAAGCAAGCAGACAATATGATAAATAGAATTTGAAACCAAAGATAAAGCACAGAAAACTACAGGTGTATTGTAGCAAAGATGATGGGATTGACAGATACGCAGAGGGATCAAAACAGCATGAAGAAAGGAAGGGTGAGGGGGGTCAGTCACCTTCAATAGCCATACCAGCTCTTACCCCAGGGTAGGCAGCTCTACCCCAGCAGCAAGGGGTAAGGGGGGGTAATGGAAAAAAAAGCCAAGAAAACAACAGCAACAACAACAACAACAACAACAACAAACCTTTTCAGATGCAGCTGATCTGGAAATAACTACAAAGCTCTCAAAAAAAATTGAAACATGAAAAGGTTTAGACCAAATACCAAGGTTGAAAATTCCCGCAGTCTAACAGCTGAATGGGCAGGAAAGTACTAAAGGTCCACTATGAGAGAAAGTCAGGAAAGAAA